>BQNB010024670.1:0-60455 GCA_026074375.1 Tanacetum coccineum
TTAGCTTTGAGTCGAGATTTATCTATGTTATTAACATTTGAGCTCACAAGGCTTATTTGTAAAGCTTAGATGAATTTCAGGTGTCTTGTGGTATTCTTGTGGTGGTCGGCCTTCCTAGGCATCCTAGGAGGGTTTCTGGTTGTTTTATCTTTTGTCGGGTTTAACTATCGATCATAGTTTGTAATTAAAACGTGACTCGAAGTTTTCTTGGATTTTTAACGAATTTAAAAATATGTTTAGTTAAACTTTGAATATTAACACCATTGGTCTTATGGTTAAACTGTTTTAGATTAAGTATGGACCATTAATAGACGTGTCGGAACGCGTTGTTTGACATTTTAAGTCGTTTGCGGGATAAACCTCCCGGAACTTGATCACACATAGATATAAGCATTCAAATTAAATAATTCTAAGAATAAAAGAACTATAAAAGCTTAACATAGAAATTGACTACCGTCAACACGGTCACCGATCCTGACGAAAAACAGTAAAAGTCAAAAAGTCAAAGGACTTAAATAGAACATTATGAGACTGGAAAATCCGCAAGGGTTACAATAAAGTTTCTCTTTCAACTTAGGAATAGTGATGCTAGTAGTAGACAATGTTGGTTTAGTAGTGAGACTGATATGTTTAGTGCGAAGTACATGCGAGACAACTTTGTGAAGACATGGCCGGATAAACTCAGCAACAACATTTGGAACCAGTGTTGGAGCATGGTTCTTGACTTCATTAATAACTTGAAGAGACTTGAATTGTTTAGCCATTGGATTTGTTGTTGTGATTGTTGTGATGGGAGGAGCTGGTATGGGATCATTAGCACCGGTGATGGGTTGTACCTGAAAGTTTATGTATTGTGCTAAGACATCTGAAGGAATTTCAGATGAACCTATTGTACAGCTTGTTAGCTCAAGATTTCCTCCATGTAGTAAACCAAGAGTTGGAGTCTCTCCTAGTGTAAGATGCATCATAGGGTTGACTACAGTGAAACCACATTGGTCTGGCCAAGTAGGTTCGGTCATAGTGACCTCTGGTACAACGATCGTTTGCGACTCAGTGAGCCGGTCTAGATTAACAAAGTCACCACTTGGTTTCTCTTTCCTAGAACTTTCATCATAGGAGTTTAACCTTGACGTTCATGTAGTCTTCGGCAAGCCAATGTCCCCCAAAGAGGGTGCATGGGGCTTGTTCAGGTAACGTAAAACGTCATCCTGAGACTATTCGGTCCTAGGAGAGCTAGTGGGTTTAAAGATAGGTGTATCCTTCTCATTGACATCCTTCTTATTTTCATGTACAATTACCGTATAGTTCGAAGCATCGTCCTCATCTCCTTCATCAACAACAGTTTCTAACCTAGGGGCGCTAAGGGTTTTGTCGCTATCCAGGGAATCCCTATCATCCTGGGTTTATTTCCTAACTACCGACCCTTCTCCTTGACCCCTCGACATCTATTGAATCAATCTTTCTTTTCTGCTCAATTTGCTACCTTTCTTCAAGTCAAGTAACAATTGAGCATCAGGTGACATTTGTGGTTCATCATCAGTGTCAGCAGTTCCTTTCAGCTTTTGGTTTTTAACTGCTTCAAGAGTGTCATCCACATCATCGTCAATTTCTTCTTCAAGTGTTAGCTTTTCCCGTTCAAGTCTTTCAAGTTTGAGTCTTTCACTCTCCATACTTAGAAGAGTAGCTGCATGCATCTGATCTGGATCATCACCATAAGTTTCTTTCACTTTCTTTGCTTTTGATGCTAGTTTCTTCTTTGTGCTCAACACAATCTTTGTTTTAAACGACTCCACATGCTCAGAAACTTCTTCTCCTCTTATCATTGGTCCTTTACCCCTAGTTTTCCTAACCCCTGCAGCTTTAGATTTCTTATGCGTTCCTTTAGTAGGAACAACTGGTTACGGTTGAACCATCGGAACAACTACCCTCTCACACTTCACCACATACTCCTTATATGCATTCATCTCCCTAATTGTATCATTCAACATCGTATCTGGTATCTGTAAACCATACTACATAACCCATTTCTTGGCTACCTTGACTATCTTGAACTTCTCATCCTAAGATTCACTTTACATATTTGCATCTGATCTTTTGTTGATTGCAGTGTTGCTTGACATGAGATGATCAATGATAAGTTTGGTGAACCTTTGGGTAGGTGGTAATCTTTCTCAGCTTTGTTTGTTTCTATCGTTACGATTGTTTTTGGTACTTAAATTCAATCCCAAATCATTATCAGCATACTTTCAGATTGGAGGTTGTGAAAATATTACTAGGATCTGTAGCATCGAGGTCTTTTTTGTTAACCCAGAGTCTTTTTCCAGTCGCAGCCTTTGGTTGAGAATGTTCAGGATGGTTCTCACGGTGATTGAAAAGTCTTGCAACAGAATGACTTGATGGATGTGGTTTTTTTTAAAGGGTTCTGATGAAGTCTTGCAACAATGACTTGAGTTATGGTTTTTAACGGGTTGTCCTGGTCATCATAACTAAGAGCTGTGATGAATGGGAGCAGTGATTTCTGAGAAGGAGGTTGTGTGTATTGTTGATTTTGTTGAGTTGGAGTGAGTTGCAGCATTGTTTGTAACAAAGCAGCTCCTATTTCAAACCATAGATTGTCTAGTTAAAAGTAATATTTCTTTGTTGCTTTGTTTTCAGACACAATATGCCAAAACTGTTGTGTGTAGATTACTGGTACAGTGGTAGTGATTGTGAGTGGTTTATAGATGATGTGTGATTTCAGAATTGCATGTGCAAGTTAATAGGTTGGATCAGTGAAGATTTCTTTTGTGTCAATCCTTACATTGCTTGAGCTAATCCCTACTTGCTTGTCTTTAGGAACAAGTGCTTCTTCGGATCTGATTGGAAGTAGAGATGTTGCTCGAGACATGATTCAGTGCTAAGATTGAAATGCAAATGAGTTAGTTTCCAATGAATACAAACTTAAACAATTATTAACGTTTTTGTTTCTTTCCTCTCTGTCTGTTTTTGTATGGTCTGACAATTCTTTTTTACCATATTTATGTTATTTTCTTTCTCATGTGCCTTCTTTGCTTTTTCTAAGACATGTCGTACGTTTTATTCTTTTTAACTCTTATGTATGTTCTTGCATTTCTTTTTTGAACATATATTTCACGTACGGTTTTTCTCTCTCATTCTGTTTTTGTTTTATCCTCACCAAAAATGTTTGATAATATTTCTACTAAATGAAATATAGAAGATGAACGAGACTATTGATGTTTCTCATGCTAAAAGTGTTCATCTTCCGATCCTTTCGAGAAATAAAATCTGTTGTGTATTGGAAAAACATTTTGAAAACCTTTGATTCTCACGAGAGTGAGTTTTTCTTTTAGTAACTTATCCTTGAGCCCTATGTTACGTGGATTGGTTAAAGGGATGCACCATCAGCTTTTAGGTGATGACTAGCCCTAATAACCAACTTGATTATTAGCGACTCTTAGTCAAATTATTTCAAAGTAGTCTCAAAAGCATTTGGATGTGAAATTTCTTTTGTAGAAGGCTTTGTGTTATTTTGAAAAACAATACACAATAATATATAAAAATTTATAGCAATAAAGTTTGTAAGATCTTAATGTATCATGACTATTTGATTTTATGAAAATATTTCAAGTGAGATTTAGATGCCTCGGGTATACTACACAAAGTACAAGTACTTATATACTAGACCTTTCACTAATGGACGAACACTGAAGAGTAACACAAGAGTATTAAAAATAATACTCGGGTGCACTGTGGTGATATTGACAAGAGATATAATCATGAGAAATATAGTTAAACTCTAAACACTCTTATATATCAAACAGATGGTCACTCGGCAACTGGCGCGGTTTTCGATTACTCTAGATCGGATGTAGCTTTGATCGCTGACGCGTTTTCCAATATAGAAGTATTTGTCCTTAACTTTATTTGACATTTCCACATAAACATATTGAATTGTATTCATTTTATCACGAGACAAAACATGCAATTACGATCAATGATTACACACAAAATGCGAAGTCAAACAGTTAAAGTTGGTCAAAGTCAAACAGTCAATGAAAGTCAACAGTCCATTATCGCAAGACCATTTTAGCATGATTTTATATTCATTTTCGCACGTTTTGCGTCTCAATTTCGCATGCTTTGCATCTCATTTTCGCATGATTTGAAATCATCTTCGCACGTTTATCATTCCATTGTCGCAGGATTTTGAGCATCCATTTTCACATGTTTTTTAGCATTTTCGTAGGTTTTACCCTAACACGAACATGAGTTATTTGATCCTCAACAATCAACAAGTAACATCAAGCACTTACAAACATATTTATAACATCAAAACATCAAACACAACAACTTTGCAACCTTTTCATTGTGATTCGAATGAATTCGCAACCAAACATAGACATTCCATTTGATTTTTGTTATCACACTTACTACCTAGTTGTATTTAAACACAAACACACTCGTTGCAATCATTTGAAACACAAACCAAAGCTTATTGCGTCACTCTTATGAGCACACGACCAAACACGCAAGTCCAAATCACAAAGAACACCCATTTGTGTATCCATAAATCAAACGAGACTCTTAAGTGCACAAACAAGCATAACTACACAATCTATAACAACAAGCACACCTTCACACACTCTCATTCATTTTCGCATAATATTCGAACCCAAAATCAACCATAACTTTTCTCTGTGTTAAAACTGATAAAAATCGAATTAGCATAAGCTTAAACACATTAAAATCTATCAAAGCGCAATGGTTAATTAGATTAAAACACAAACTCAAAATCTAAGAACCCTAACCCTAATTTAGACGATTTCGAGAGAGATACTACAAATAAGCCTAATTCGTTTTAAATACAAGTTAAGAGGAAGATATTAAGCGATTCTTGTGTTTTACCTTTTTATCAAAAACAATTTCTTGAGTGGTTATGATTTTGTGCGAAAATGGTACAAAGGTTGCGTTTTTGGTGAAAGAATTTTGAGAGTGATTAAAAATCGCAAGTTTGGATGTGTTTTCTCAAAAAACTTTCAGAAACTGTCAGTTTCAGTCCCTGTGGTTTTAGATGTTATCAAACTCTTTCCTAAAGTTATCCTAAGGTAGTATCAACTATGAGATATTAGCAATTTTGATCCTTGTAGTTTCTAATCCCTAATACACTTATTCCCAAATTAATTTGATCCTTATGGCCCGTTAAGTTAAAAACTTTTTTCGTTTATTTCCTTGGCTTAGTGAAAGACATTTATAAAAGCCATGTCTCCCCCTCGAACAAAGACCCGTATTCTAGTTAAGGATCTATTGTTTTTGTTCGAGAGTTCAAATTTTCTTGAATGCTTTTTCCTATAAAGAAATTGTTCTGATTTTAGTTTAGACTTTTGAAAAATTATTGACCCGAAATGATTTGTAAAATCATTGTGAGGAAAAATTGCTCGGGTTAAAGAAGGTTTCTCTTCTTTTTGAAGAATAAATGCACTGACACGTACATTTTTCTTGTCTTGAGAAGCACGGGTTGTGTACTGAATTGTACACAAGCCTTTGATTTGAGCTTTAAAACTTTGAATGTTTTAATTAAATAGCTCAAGACCGAAAAGTTTTTTTTTTTTTTTGTGAATGCTAAACGCACTGAACCGTACATTTTCCTTTTAACAGAAGCACGGGTTGTAATCTGACATGTGATTACAAACCATAAAAAAAGAAATTACATGTTTTAAAAGATTTGAACTTCTATTCGAACTTTATTTACAACCCCGTGTCATTATTGAATGACATTTCTAGGATCGTAAATATTATCGATGATGAAAGACATGTCGAGAAGATTATTTTTGTATTTTTTAAATTTTCTAATTCTATATTTTCTTTTTCTGATTTTATATTTTTCTATTTTTTTTTGTAAAATATTTTTGAAAAATAAAAATCTTTTTGATCTTTTTGAAAAAATATTTACATATAATACATAGGATACAAGAAGTAGTAATAAATTACTCTTCGTTTAACTCTGCAAGACTCTTGAGCTTTTCAGGTGTGATGCTTTGCATGTCAAGGCGGTTGAGTAGAAACTCGAAGCGTTCTCTTCCGAGTGCTTTAGTGAAGATATCCGCCAGTTGGTATGCAGTCTTGACAAAGTAAAGCTCAACCACTTTATTCTCAACTTGCTCTTAGATAAAATGGTAGCGAACCGCAATCTGCTTCGTCCTCGAATGCTGAACAATGTTGCAAGATAATGCAATCGCGCTTTTGGAGTCGCAGTACAACGAGATCATGTTGAAGTCGAATCCATAGTCTGTCAACTGTGATCGCATCCATAGGATTTGAGCACAGTAGTCAAACAAGGAGACATATTCTGCCAGTAGTCAAACAAGGAGACGTATTATGCCTCTGTTGTTAAGATTGCAGTACACTTTTGTTTCTTGGATGACCAGCTGTCTAGCTTTTCTCCCAAAAACGGTGCACTTCCTGAAGTACTTCGTTTGGTATCTTGGTAACTTGCGTAATCTACATCTGCGAAAGCTATTAGATCAAATCTGGTGACCCATGTTAATGGTTCCTTTTAGGTGCCGAAAGACCCGTTTAACCGCAGTAAGGTGCTTTCCGGTAGGCTTCGCCTGATACCGAGCACACATGCCGACAACAAATACTAGGTCAAGACGACTTGTTGTAAGATACATAAGGGAGCCAACCATACTACGATATCGAGTAAGATCAACTTGAGTCCCTTGTGGATCCTCTTTGGTTGTTATTTTTGTTTTCATGATCCCCGAATTAGAAAGTTGTGCCCACACTCCACAGATCCTTTGAAAACATAGAGCAAAAGGGTATGAAGATCGTTATAGCTACAAATTAGTCGCAAAAGTCAGATTCTAATTTATTTATCGCACAGGTCCATTTTGACAGTCCATTGAAGGACTTAAAGTTCATCCACTTATAAACAATGCTTGCAAACTAGTTGTGTCAAATGACACTACGGCCTGTCGATCTTCAAAATTTGTCAGATGTAAACGCATATACCTTCATTGTAACCCACCACAATGCTCTATTGATGTTGCTAAGAATCAATCCACATAAAAAGATTACCCTATATTTTCAAGAATGCATTCATACCCCTTATGATAAAGCTCCACACTCATAAAATGTCACCACAACCAAGAAATGCTGAAGGGTGTATAAACATCAAATATATCGTATGGGAATTGGTTGCGAATAATAAATAAACAATTCATCAGATTATGTCCCTTAGGACTCGATAATATTAAATCATAGACCAGATTATGAGCATGACCCTAAGCACATTTCTAACTGCACATTGTCCAAAAACATATTTCAAGAAGATATATCAGAAAATAAGCATTGTAAATACAAACTTAAACAGCACAGCAGCATCCAGTTTTAGGGTGGTCATGGTGGAGATCTGTCAAGCAAACAAAATGATCATTCTGGTAGCCAGAAAAATAGGTTAATGTGCAATTAACCAGAAAATGGAAGGTGCTTTTAGGGAATGCGGACGCAAAATATCATACCAAAAGAGACGCTCAATAAATTCTTACATCGACTTCCTAAAAGAGTTCTAGCCATTATCAGACCATGATGATTATAAGCAGAATACTTTGAGCTTTGTGAGCCTACCGATAATACAAGATTAGCACAACTAAGGGCTATATCAAACTTTCATCTACAATATATCGAGTATCATTCTCTGTTTGCCTGACTAGCAGGGTACTTTGGGCTCGTTTTTCCTCCAAGCTTCCTTGCAGTACGTTGAACAGCTGACAGTCGCCGCTGATTGTGGCTCTTCCTTTTACTAAATGCATGCCATGGGAAAAAAAATAAGGCCATAAGCAATTAGAAAAAAAGTACGGAGTATACAGATAGCGCAACAGGCGGCCAGGTCCAGGGTTGGGTTGGACCAACCCCGCAAATACTTTCTTATTCACTTTAAACAATTCTATAAAATATTATTACAGAAACTATAACTAAAGGGCCATCAACCAAGAGGATGTCGGTTCTAGTCTTGAATGAGACATAGTGGTACCGTGGTAAACTCAAATCAGGTGTTATTACAAAGACCGGATCATATGTTTATTGCAATAGTAATCTAACTTATTTTTAATACGGTGATCTATGAGGTTATACACATTTGAATACACTTCAGTTGACTTCACACTAACCTGTTTCTTTCTAAGTTTAATCTTTTTAGCTTAACCAAGTTGACTGATTAACGACAGAATCTTGGAACGAAAAAATGTAGAGGTGGCATTTTCGACCCCATAATTTGGAACGAGTTAATTTAGGTAGTGTTTTATCTCAAATGGGTCAAATAAAAAAAACATAGATATAAGGGCAATGTGTCAAATAGGTTGAAGGTCACTCAAAGTTTAATATTAATGCACTCACACTCCTATCGTTTTGCTCAAATATTTAATAATTATGGTATAATATGGTTTTGTACTCATAATTAATATATAAAATATTTATAACTTAAAAATCCCAAACAACAGAGTGCATGCGGGTCAGCTCTCAATTTGACCCACACTAAAAATAACCCATATCAACCGACCCGTTTTGCCACCTCTAAATGCGGGTCAGGAAGATTATGCACCATGTTTGCTAGAAAATGCATGCATGCTCACAATAAAATCTTGGTAGATTATCTATTTAAATTTAGCTTTTGCCGATGGATGATAGAAAATCTCACCTTATGAAGAGAAGCCCTGCTGTAAGAACCAATCCTCCTACTGCCCATGACACTTGTTCATTAATCGACATTTCCTTCACCCACTGCTGAAAATCAAAAAGGAATCCGGAACTCTTGACATCGCGTGGAACACTAGAGTGTGAAGTCCTCCATGAATCCACAACAGATTCTAGACTAGCTTTACCACCATAGCAAAATGAATCTTTAAAATCATTAGACGCCTTTACAGAAAATCCAGTAGCTTTACAGAGCTCTGTGCCATTTGAGACCCATTCAGATGCTCTACCACAAACAGTGTCACTGATTCCACATGGAGCTAGCACCTACCATATCAAATCCATTTGACTACTATGAGACCCCGAAATTTTTAGGTATTTCTAGCAATGGTTACAGAAAACCTTCAAGAATCAAGACAATGTGACAAACTATATACTAACTTGCTATATGCTATTAAGGATTCAAAAATGTAGGTTCAAGGCGATACAGCATGTCTTGATGAAATTATACGAAAAGCAAGACACGCAGGTAGCCAATCTGACTCGATCGGTTTGGTTTTACTCAAATCAGTCAGCTAATTTATTTTTGCTAAAAAGAAGACTGATGATACAGGTTTAAATGCACACAACATGTACAAAAGATATGTGAAACCAAATATAGGAAAAGGACCAATAACCTCAGCTAAACCACGATTTAGGTGGTTTAATACAATAGGAATAATATTTTGGTCAACTTTCAGCCGGTTCAACCCAATTGAAACATTTCTTTTTAATCTATTTATTTATCAGTTTGATCCCTTAGATACAAAACATACATGAATCAACCCCTTCTACAATCAAATGGATCGAAATTGTCACCTCTACTTTTCTCCTTCAATATAACACTTATTTCAAAAAATTATTTTGCTAATTGGAAGGAAGCTCTATAATTTTGGAAAAGTGTATATATATAACTGATCAACTTATGCAAGCTATCAAATTTCTCTATGCATGACAACTAGGTTTTTTTTATGAAGATCTCTTAAGTCTCGAGTGGAACATAATCAACATATATATTCGTATTTGATATTCTGCACACCTGAGTCTTTGCATCCATAGCGAAGTAGGCGTTAGAGCAAGCATCATAAATTCTATCACATAGTGAGGCACATATGACAGGAGATCCCGGTTGTACACCAACATGCGGGTCACAAATAGAACATTCTAGAAGTTCCCACAAATGCAAGCATTCATCACTGGCCTCTCCAGTTGAAGCCAACCTCCTAATTGCCAACAAAGCAGGATGCGTCTGTGTTACATCACAGCATGTATTTTTGCGGTATACTCTACAAAGAGTCAGATCTGTGGGACCCTTGCTTACTTTTCTTGGAGGTTTTCCTTGGATAGTATATGCGGGAAACCGACCACCAGGAGAAACACAAACTCCATCAGATTTTGCTGCATTCAAAAACAACAATACATATGAATTAGCGGTTATAGGTTTCATGTTGCTATTATTCATAAACAAAGAAAAGAAACAAAGTATGCTGTTATTAACAGTATACAGGTGTGATTAGGTTGCTCTCTTACATATAAAGTATAGAAGTCTTTATCTTTTGATCAACCATGGTTTCTGACCTTTTGTACTAATCCATGGGGTTTGAACACACCGCCACACAGATTCAAACCAGGTACAGCCCTTAGCCCTTTACCTCCTGAAACAATAAAAGGGCTTTACCTGGTTTGAATATGTGTGTCGGTGGGTTCAAACCCCATGAATTAGTCGGCCAAAAGGATGGAAACCATCGTTACTCACAAAAAAAATGAAGTATAGAATTTTTTCAGAAATCCAATTGGTCATTATGATTAACAACCATCGTTGACAATTGACAAATAAAATACTGATGAGTCAATACTACACATTAGAATATATCTAATGTCGTTACATTGCAGTCATGTTTTAGTACTGTGAAGTGCATCAATTGTATAAGAAAATTAGTTTAAAATTTAGCAAGAACTTGACAAGCCTAATTTAGCCAAAATCTTGAATTGAGCAGAACTAGAAGACATGACAGTGTTTTGCATGTATTTTTACAGTAATTGTGCCACCTTAAGTTCCTTAAAGAAATGAAGAAAGTAAATGCAGTTCCCATTTTCTATTCACCTTGGAACACATGCAGTGGGTCTTATGACTAATGTATTATCTCTAGTATACATCGATCTCAAAGGAGGTATAGAAAGCTTCTAAAAGCAGCATTCGTTGAACAAATCTTCTGTTGCCCTAAAAAAATCCCTAGAGGTATGCATAGCCAAAAGTTCAATATAGACCCAATATTTGTCATAGACCCAATGAACCAATCCTAGCCACTCATTTTTTCATCAAAAATAAAAAAACCCACTTTCCATCTCTTTTTTAAAAATTAAATATCTCACACACTGTTAATCGTTACGCAAAACAAAACATATCATCGCGACGAGAATTAATTTATCTTTCTATAGAGGGGCGACACTATGTACTTTCGACGAACTTTTTTTTATGATTTTATGAAGTCATATACGATTTTATGAAATCATATATGATTTATGAAATCATATATGATTTTATGAAATCATATATGATTCGTTATACGAATCATATATGATTTTCGCAATTCGTGACTGAAACAAAATTGAAAAAAAGTTCGTCGGAATCACAAATCATATATGATTTTATGAAATCATATATGATTTTATGAAATCATATATGATTTTATGAAATCATATATGATTTTATGAAATCATATATGATTCGTTATACGAATCATATATGATTTTCGCAATTCGTGACTGAAACAAAATTGAAAAAAAGTTCGTTAGAATCACAAATCATATATGATTTTATGAAATCATATATGATTTCATGAAATCATATATGATTTTATGAAATCATATATGATTCGTTATACGAATCATATATGATTCGTTATACGAATCATATATGATTCGTTATACGAATCATATATGATTTTCGCAATTCGTGACTGAAAAAAAAATCGAAAAAAAGTTTCTCGAAAGTATATCGTGTCACCCATCTACTGAAAGATAAAAAAATACTCGTCGCGATGGTGTATTTTTTGTCGTGTGACGATTTACCGTTTGTAAGATATTTTATTTTTAAAAAAGAGGTGGAAAGTGAGTTTTTTTATTTTTGATGAAAAAATAGATGGTTGAGATTGATTCATTGGATCTATGACAAATAATAGGTCTATGTTGATCTTAACTCGGTATGCATAATGATGCTCAATTGCAAACAAGAACCTTTTGATTTTTCTGTCTTATATGGCCTGTAAGAGAGCAAATAGACCCAATCCCTAAAAAAAGATCAACTGACATTTGCCAGGCTCAACACAGAAGTGTGTCCATGGATTCAAAAAGCTCTACTAGAACTAGATCATAAGAATAGTGATCACAAAGAAGCGACAATACGATCAAGATTCTTTAATTCAATAATTCTTTAAGCATACTTCAAAAAACTATGTCCAAAACTTCCATAGTCTGGAAAAAAATCCTCATGATAACCTACAAGTAAACACCGACCAACCTATACCATGGGAACACTATCCAACTATATGACAGGAAAGGAAGGAAGTTCATCAACACTTCTTGTTAAGCATCAACTTCATGTAAGAGCATGCACATGCCAAAGAGTCCTAAATCTCCTATGTAAATTGGAATGAGATAGTATGTCCTAAGACAGATCAAACTATAAGGTTCTAATCATCACTATATAGATACCTCCTATCAATAATGTCACTCAGTTATATTTACGTATAAAAAACACCAAAGAGCTATCCACTTTTCATCATTTACTAAAATGATTTTTTAAGCATCTATCCCCAAAACTAACCCCTCTAGATTTACAGCATATATTCCATCCGTATCCTCAACATTAGCAGCTAAAAGATCCTTAGTGGCTTCAGACAGTGAAAATAAAAACAACCAGGTTGTACAACCAGAACGTCAATTAAACTAGAAATTAAATAGGGATATTACTATATTAGATAACAAAAGAACCCATTCTCTCAAACTTTTCAATCACCCAAGTAATGCTTTCTCTCAGAATCATTCACAAACTATCTTCGTCTCCATCTCCCCCGTCTGTTATATTAGAAGAAGAAAAAAAACAGATTTCCTAAATTAAATTATTTAAGAGATGGTAATTCTTCAGCGACACAATATTTTTTTAACGGAAAACTCGCACACAATAAAGCCTACAACTTGTTCCAATTGGGATTTAAACCTCAACCAATTGCTTGATAAATACCTCGATACCAGTTGATCAAGAAAAAAACAATAAATAAGAACAAACGGGACACATATAAGCTAGCTAGCCAATTCTAATGAAAAAATGAACATGTGAAACTGAAGCTAAGCACAACCATGCTAACCCTATTTCACTGAGATATCGGCAGCTACAATGAATGAGGTATCTAAAAGGCTGCAAGTGTAACCACTCAAGGTTGGCCTAGTGGTAAAAGGCTTGTGATTATCATCACTAATGTGAAACATCTCAAGTTCAATTTCTGCTAGATGCAAATAAACTTGATGTGGCCACGCCAACCTTCCCCAAAAGCAGGGAGGGTTTACCCCTAGGATTAGTCGGCCAAAAGGTCAAGAAACCATGATTATAAAAACAAAAAAACAAAGGATGCAAGACTAAACCCAATAAATAAAAGTATCACCATACGATACTACTAATGCCCTAGTTCTTAATCACTCAAAAACTGATATAAGAAGACCCAATCTTAAATGGATTTGTGTAAGTTAATAAATAAAAAAAGTTCAAACCATATGCTAGTGGGAGTAGACGATTGAAACATGCGATGATCTGTAACAGCAGAAACAAAACCCCATAAAAATCATTTCTTATTCTTCTTTTGATTAAAATCGAATCCATCATCACATTTATGATTCTTCAAAAATCATTAGATAGGTCTCACTTGTCTGAAACACACAGTTGATTTTTCTCCTGAATAAACTTACACTTTCATCCCTTGACTTTTTCTTCTTTTCTCGTTAAGGTCCTATTGGTTTTTCGTTTTTCTTTAGTTTTGCATTATTACTATATGAGAAAAGTTCCGTAAGGAACATGGTCAAAAAAAAGAACAAACCGCTTCATCTTATCCATCCATTTTATTTTCATCTAATGGTTTAGATTAATTCTTATTTTAATTTAATTAAAAAACTCACTTTCACCTTATTTTTTTAAAATTAAATATCTCACAAACCGTTAATCGTTACGCAAAACGAAACATACCATTGCGACGAGAATTAAATCATCTTTCGTTAGTGGGGCATTCTATATACTTTCAGACGAACTTTTTTCGATTTTTCTTTTTCAATACGTCAGAAAAATCTCAATGAGATTTTTTGGAAATCACATGAGATTTGTTGATACAAATCTATGTGATTTTTTTCATACGTCAGATTGGAAAAAAAATCGAAAAAAGGAGTTCGTCGATAGTATATAGAAGTGCCCCTATAGAAAGATAAAAAAATACTCGTGGTCTACTTTTCGACGATCTTTTTTTTCTGATTTTTTTCAATTCACGTCTGAAAAAAATCACATGAGATTTGTATCACATCTACTTGTGATTTCTCCAAAATTCACATGTGATTTGTGATACAAATCTCATGTGATTTTTTAAGACGTGGTTGAAAAAAAAAAATTAATTCGAAAAGAGTTCGTCGAAAAATCACATCTGAAAAAATCACGTCTGAAAAAATCACATGAGATTTGTATCACAATCTCATGTGATTTCATAAAATCACATGTGATTTGTGATACAAATATCATGGGATTTTTTACAGCCCGTGATTGAAAAAAATCGAAAAAAAAGTTCTTCGAAAAAATATATTTATTAGTGCCCTTTATAGAAAGATTAAAATATTAACTCGTTGCGATACTTACGACGAATTTTTTTTTCAATCACGTCTGAAAAAAAATCTCATGAGTTTTGTATCACAATCTCATGTGATTTAAAAAATCCATGAGTATTTTTTCTGACGTGATGAAAAAAAAAAATCGAAAAAAGTTCGTCGAAAGTATTATATATATGTGCCCCTCTATAGAAGATAAAAAAGTACTCGGGTCGCGATGTGTATTTTTTTTCGTTTAACGATTTATCGTTTGCTAGATATTTGGGTTTTAAGAAAAAGGTGGAAAAGTGGATGATGAAAAAATGAGTGGTTAGGATTAACCCATTTGTTTTTTTTTGCCCTTGTTTTTTGAGGATCTCAACTCATTACTATATATAATATAATTAAAAGGTAGTATCGTCTCGGCCAACGTGTCCATCATCACTTTCGATGTAAAAAAAAATAAAAAATTAAATGTACGCAAATAGTTTCGAAGGTTATTGATGCATTGTTAGTTCTTAAAGACTAACTTTGCAATAGATCGATAACTCGGGACTATTTCTGTAAATATTCTCGTCGATAATTTACGAAAATAGTCCTTGGAGTTACCGGTCCATTTCAGAGTTAGTCCATCACGCTCCACGGTGAAGCGTGGGTTGTAAACCTCGTTAATCGTAGGCCGTAGAGATTTTCCTTGTTCAGTTACATGAAGGGGCGATTTTCAACTAAGATGTGCGGGGTTTAACCAAAATATTCCATCACTATTTTCGGCCCTTTCCCTAGTCACCCATAAATGTAAAAGTTGTGTTATGAATACCCCTCTCGACCCACATAAAGTACAAAAATTACAATTTTTACCTTTTTGTCCTCTTAGTTAACAGTAGAACACAGTTTTTTTCAGTATATGTTTTGTATTTTTTGACAGTTTGATACTTTTGACTTGTCAAACTTTATATTTTGTTTCGCACTTTTTTTTAACAGTTTTAAAACAAAAACAAATTATAAAAATAAAAAAACATAAGGGGTATTTGCAACACATTTGAGAGCCCCAATTGTAAATAGTGAGGTTGAAAGCCTAAATCATTTGTGAGTAGGTCGAGTGATTTAACACTAGACCATTAGATTGTTGTTACCAATTTGATAAACATATGTAGGAATGCTTATGGGGCGGGTTTGGGGCTGGTGGAGTATGCCATCGTTGAACCTGTTTATCAAACTCGTCTCAAACTCTCCCTGATCTTATCGGTGAATCTTATCAAGGTACCATGTTTGGGGAGATGCTCCTTCAAGGGCCCCAACCCCACCCCGATCCTTATCAAAAATCTTGTTATGATACTCACTCAAATCCAGCATGTTTCTCATTTATTATTATTATATTCACACCATTAAAAGATGATTTAATATAATAACGAGGTTTTTGACCTGCGCTTCGCTGTGAAGCGTGGGATTTTACGTTGAGGTTTTTGGTTTGCAATGCTTTATGTTGAGTTTATCACGTTACATTGAATTTGACCATATGCTTAAGCTTAAGTGCCTTCATTAAACTCTCGAATAGGGGTTCTAAGATCATATATGGGTAAGACATCTGATTTCGTATTCAATAGATGCATTAGGTTGTTTTATAATATTGAAAAGCCCAATGCAAATGCTTTAGTCTTGACTTTTTATATCAAGACCTTCCTAAACATAGAAAATAACATAACAACTACTTAAATTAACTCAATAAAAATAAAAAATATAAACAATCAAGAAAAATGTCAATTGTTTAAAGTTTAACATATAGGATAAAAGAAATTTGAGTCTTTCATTATTAGCATCAAATGAAGAAAGCCATTACAGTTGATGAGTCGTGAATCTTAAATATCAACCAAGTATATAACAGCAAAAAAATACTACTAATCCACCAACTATTGCACTTCTATCTTTTTCCCTTTGAGAAGTTGTGTTGTTTTCTTCTTTATCTTGAAGAGATCTTATAAAAGGCACTATATAAAAAATTCACCATCATTAGCTTAAGCCTCTTTCGTTGATCATGTAACTTAAAGTTTCATTGCAATAATGTGCAGCAATATTTAAAGAATAAAAGATGATATTTTTCGTATAGCATTACCTCTTTGGGATCAGCAAGCATTCCTACAATGCAAGCATCAATTGCATAATAAAGGGCTAAAGGAGAAGATTTTGTGTAAATTTTAGTCCTAAAATGATATTACATAACATTGTTCAATGCTTATTATAATATTTCTTTAAGTATCTTTTATGGTTCTATCTTTTTCATCTGATATCATGGCATGACTCCAATCATAGTCAATTTGACTTTGCAAGTTTTGGACGTCGCTTGTTACAGGGGTTACCTAGATGCATTTTAGTGCAATTTAGTTAGTTAACATTAAGAGTCGCCATCTAAAAGATGCTGAAACAATCAAATTTTTTGCCATCCACGGGACCATATAATAGTTGGCAATTAGCCTATGCATGTCGTTAGCGGTAAATGTCCCTAAAGCACGAATAAATCCTTTGTTAAGTCTTGCTCCTATATGGCTATATACATTCAAACACGTAAGACTGAATGAGTCAATGATGCAAATAAGATCGGTTAAGTTCTTATAGTTACTGATATTGCCATGGCATTAGGTACCCGTATCCATGTTGCTTTAACTTAATATGTGTGGGTTATTCCTTTTCATATCGACTACCATAGTAAAAACATAATTTGAACACATGATAAATTTTAGTTACCTTGACCTCAGTTCTACCATGCCATTTCATTTATAGATGGTTTTGGATTTCTTCATTTAATTTGCAAGCCTGATTGAAGTCATCCCTCTGTAAGTAACACAAATTTTATTAGGGAACTATCTGTCAACATCACATTTTCAAAAACCGTAACTAAATTAAACTACCTTGTCCCTAGTGATACATCTATTATCTATAAACTTCACTATCTGTCGTCATCACATTTTTAACTGGATTCAGCATAAACAAAACTCGTTACACATTTCGAGACCATACAATTTTAGATTCAATACATACATCTCTATTTAACCTCTCATCCCACTCGATTCAACGCCTAAGAACAAATCTTAGTATTAGGACTTGTACTATTTAGGGATAAATATTTCTTAAGCCTAAATGTATGTTCATTTTTGGTTGTTGATTTGTTGTTGCGAGATAACTTCATGATTTTCTTATTCTTTCTTTTTCTCATTTTTAGGATGTTTTAACAAAAGAATAATCTCTGTTTTATGAACAGGAAAATAATCCAACCTTGATTGGGATAACGAAAGGAAGTAATGCACGTGAAATGCCGAGTTTTTATCAACATTATCACTCAAAATACGTCTAACCTTTGCCAAGTGTTGCTGATAACGCAGAACGGTGAGCGTGTTGAAATACATTCAAGCTTAAGCAGTATTAACGCTGCTTTTGCATCTTGGTTTCTCAATTAGCATGTAGCTAACTTTTGTTGTTTTCCAATGCATAGCTTACCAAGGCATACCAGACTGCTATTATTCTATTAGAGGTTCCAAAAGCTGTTAATCGGACATAATTGTTGGAAGTTAACCTAGGGGTAGTGGGGTTTATGCAAAAGAAATATGAGACTCTAGACAATCTAGACTAACTATCATCAACTTAAAGAACCAATAAGGGGTTTTTTGGGATTTGTTAGGATTAGGAAAATCCATGTAAAAGACTCGGTCACCCCGTGTTATATCTAGCATAGGTTAGCTCGTAGTCTTAGTATTAATCGTTTAGTTACCGTTTAGACTTTTGGTGTTGTTGGACGGGTCTTTACCCACTTTTGATGCCCACTCTATGGCCCACTTAGGGGCACCAAAACACTTGTTTTAATATTACCCTGTCCAGCCTTGGGAAGGGATTGGTTGGACATTTCAATTTACACTCATATAAAGTGTTTCTCTCACTAGAGAACTAGTATCTTTCTCTTCTCTACCAATATCGGCCAACCACAATCTCCCATACTTGTGTTATTGATATCCAATTTGCAACAATTGGCTATCAGAGCCTATGGGATGTTGTGATAGATTTATGTGGTGCGTTTTTCTTGGTTAGTTTAGATCAAAAGTCTTGGTCTTTGAAGGTTTTTTGGTCTTTTTCATAACACTATTTTTTCCTCACGTTTATGATGTCGTAAGTTAGTGTTTTTATTGTTGTTATAACCTTCTAGGATCAAGTTGTGCAAAAGAAAGAAAACAAAGCAAAAACGTTCTCTCAAAAACGGGTAATTTTTAGGGGTTTTTTGGTGAAAATAGTTCGTATTTTTTTGTTGAGTTTTGTCTCACTGTCAAGTTCTTGGTTGCGTTTTGCTTCCTGCGTTTTGTCAGAAAAGTACACTGTGTTTTGTCGTCTTGTAAAGTACAACAGTACTGCAGTTTGTCTTATTAGGGGTTGCGTTTTGGTTCTGCGTTTTGCCTCTGCGTTTTGGTTTAATAAGGTTCGTTGTGTTCTGCGATTTGCCTGTGAGTTTTGGTTATTGAAGGTTGCGATTTTGGCTCTGCGTTTTGTCTCAAGTTGAAGACCCTCATTGCGTTGTGAATAATGAGGAAAACTATTGCCCAATTATAACCTTGATTGCGTTTTGTATCAAGGGTTGATTGTGTTTTGCCTAAGACACTTCACTGCGTTTTGTCTCCTACTCACTGCGTTTTGTACCCTGCGTTTTGTCCCAAGTTGAAGACCACTATTGCGTTTTAGTGGAAAGAAGTTCTGGCAAAAAAATTCTTCATTGCGTTTTGTCTAAGACTCTTGACTGCGTTTTGTCTAGGACACATCACTGCGTTTTGTCTAAAATTTCCTGACGGAGACTTGTGTAATACATCTCGTAGACTTAATTAAACCAAACCAAATCACAAACAAACAACATATCACCTAATCTATCAATCATACACCATTTTAACACTACAATCTACTAATTCCATTGTACCGATCCTAAGTTTATCATAATAAAAGTAATCAACCATGTCCTGTAATTCAGATGATATTCAAGCGGCTGGTTCCGATACCCGCCCTCCTATGCTAGATAGGACTGATTACGAATCATGGTCACAAACGAAATCTGATTTATTGTAGATGGAAAGTAAAATGTTTGCAAATTCTTCAGTCGATTGATCAAGGACCATTTGAGCTTGGAACCACAAGGGATACACTCGGAATACCCCTGAGGATGGAGGGTGTCCTTCTTGGACCAGAAAGGCCTGAGTACATAAAAATTTTTTGGGGGGAGGATCTCAGTGGTCCGGAGAAGAAACTGTACGATACAGATGTCCGTGCCACACCAATATTGTGCTTCAAGGATTACCCAAAGATATCTAAAACTCATCAATCACAACATTGAAGCAAAAGCATTGGTGACAACGTCACAAAATGTTTCTTGCTGTTATGAGCTCACAAAAGATAGGACAGAGAATCTCTGTTGTACGATGAGTTGAGTGGTTCAAGATGCTTCAGGTGAAAACATCAATGACGTACTATTGTTCGCTTTCTAAAAATCAAGGCTGGTCTACGGACATAGTGTGGAATATCATAATGACAATGCCTAACATCAAAGAAACTCCAACGTTTGTGAATCAATATATATCACCTGAATGGGATAGGTTCCGTGACAGCGTTAAACTCAACAAAGGTCTGAATGAGGACAAATCACGAACAGCTGTATGCATTACTTTTAAACAACATGAGAAGCATGCTGTACAACGATCGATCTGATTATTGATAGAAACACTCCTGCTACAAATGAATCAACTTGAATTTGTGTCTAATCGGGTCCAACCTCATGCCCAATCATCACATGTCTTAGTCTCATCAATATCCTTTCTACATCAATAAAACCCTTATCACTAACAATTAATCCACAATTCCCTGAAACATCACAAATTGATTCCGGATACTGCCTCAGCAGCTAGCAGGTCAAAGCCTAAGAGCAATACGAAGAAAGATAGGACCTTGCCAGCTAAAAGTGCCTTGAAACAAGTAAAATCCCATTCTAGGATGAATAAGTCGAATGAGAAAAAAAAGAATCATGTTGATTCTAGTATTAGCTATAAGCGTACTGTAATTAATTCGAATTCTAATACTTCTTGCAAAACTTGTAACAAATGCTTAATTTTTGTTAATCATGATCAATGTGTTGTGCGTTCTGAGATGTTTGTGAAGCAATCCCCTGCCACTAAAGTGTGGCGGGTTAAGCAAGTTAAGCAAGTTTGGAAGGCCACAGGGAAATTGTTTACCACTATCGGCCATCAGTGGCGACCCACTGGCAGACTATTACCTTTAGGAGATCAGTGGCCTATAACTAGGAATACTCCACCTAAGGTCTTGCCTACAAAACAATGGAAGCCCACTGGTAGACTTATCCCGTTAGGAAGACGGTGCCCTTTAGTTAGGTCTACTACTCTTAAGAGTGAATGTATGCCAGCTGATCCACAGGAAACTATTTCCCCTGTAGCATATAATCTTGCGTGCACTAACCAACCAGACCCCAATCGCAATTAAGGATCCAGTGTATCTAAATCTCCATTTTCGCATTTGTTCAAATGCAGGTTGTACAGATCATTCTCTGGTATTTGGACTCAGGCTGCTCAAAACATATGATTAGAGATCGCTCAGGGCTCAGGAATTTCGTGAAGAAGTTTATCGGGACTGTTCGATTCGGAAATGACCATTTTGGTGCAATTATGGGCTATGGGGATTATGTCATTGGTGACAGTGTAATTTCCAGGGTATACTATGTAGAAGGACTTGGACACAACCTTTTCTCTGTCGGTCAATCTTGTGATTCAGATCTTGAAGTTGCCTTCAGAAAGCACACATGCTTCGTCCGAGACTTAGATGGTGTCGACCTTATTAAAGGAAGTCGTGGTACGAACTTATACACCATTTCTGTTGAAGATATGATGACGTCCTCTCCCATTTGCTTACTGTCTAAAGCCTCCAAGAACAAATCCTGGTTATGGCATCGTCACCTGAATCACTTAAACTTTGGCACCCTGAATGATCTAGCTCATAAAGATCTTGTTAGAGGCTTACCTTGGTTAAAGTTTGAAAAAGATCATTTGTGTTCTGCATGCCAACTTGGAAAGAGTGGGAAAGCTACCCACAAACCCAAGACGATTAACACCATTACAAAAGTTTTACACACCCTTCACATGGATTTATACGGACCGCTGAGAGTGCAGAGTATAAATGGGAAGAAATACATTTTGGTAATAGTCGATGACTACTCCAGGTTTACATGGGTGAAGTTTTTGAGATCCAAGGATGAGACTCCCGCTTTTGTAATCAATCTGTTAAAACAACTTCAAGTTGGTCTCAACAAAACTGTCCGGTTCGTGCGGACTGATAATGGCACCGAATTCGTTAATAAAGATTTGACTGATTACTATGAAAGCGTTGGCATTACCCACGAGAAGACCGTTCCGAGAACTCCTCAGCAGAATGGCGTTGTTGAACGACGGAATCGCACTCTTGTTGAAGCTGCTCGGACAATGCTGATATTCTCCAAAGCTCCCTTGTTTCTTTGGGCAGAAGCTGTGGCTACTGCCTGTTACACCCAAAACCGATCCCTAATACATACTCTTCACAACAAAACCCCATATGAACTAGTGCATGACAAGAAACCGGATCTTTCTTTCCTACGTATATTTGGGGCTCTCTGCTACCCAACAAACGACAGCGAAGATCTTGGCAAATTGAAAGCTAAAGCAGACATTGGGTTCTTTGTTGGTTACGCACCAAACAGGAAGGGTTACAGAATCTACAACAAACGGACCCGACAAATCATGGAAACTATTCACGTCACATTCGATGAGCAGACGGCTCATGTACTCTCCAGTTCAGGACCCGCTCCTAACCTTTTGACGCCTGGACCTATAAGTTCAGGGCTCGTACCTAATTCTGCTCCTGCTATACCGTATGTACCCCCCACCAATAAAGATTTGGAGCTGCTGTTTCAACCGATGTTTGATGAATATTTTGAGACTCCAACGGGCGATCATCCGATGCCTCCTGTCCCCGCAGCTCCAACCCCGGCCATTCCAACCGGTCCATCAGTATCTATCTCCTTTGATCACGATGCACCATCAGGCAGTCATTCACCATCATCCTCGGCTCATCAATCATCTTCGGTACATCACGGTGTTGCAACTAAGCAATCTTTTGAAGTAAATCCATTTGTTGCAACTGAGCATTCTTTTGAAGTAAATCTGTTTGCTGCAACTGAGCATGAACCATTTGTTAATGTGTTCGCCCCAGACCCGAACTCTGAAGCATCATCTTCTGGGGTAATCACGATAACTGCACCCAACCAATCCACTCAACCTCATGAACATCTCCGAAAATGGACCGACTCTCATCCTCTTGATAATATTATTGGGAATCCTTCTCGACCGGTATCCACTCGGAAACAGCTTGCTACAGATGCTCTGTGGTGCTTCTACAATTCAGTACTGTCCAAAGTCGAACCAAAAAACTTCAAATCTGCTGTTACTGAAGACTGCTGGTTTCAAGCCATGCAAGATGAAATCCATGAATTTGATCGACTGGACATATGAGAATTATTGCCACCTTTGGACTGCGCCATGATTATTGCTCTTAAGTGGATTTATAAGGCGAAACTTGACGAGTATGGTGACGTGTTGAAAAATAAGGCACGTCTTGTAACGAAAGGATATCGTCAAGAAGAAGGTCTTGATTTTGAAGAATCCTTCGCCCCAGTCGCCAGACTTGAAGCAATCATAATATTTCTTGCCAATGCTGCCAGCAAAAACATGACAGTTTATCAAATAGACGTGAAAACTGCATTCTTAAATGGCGAGCTTAAAGAAGAAGTCTATGTGAGCCAACTAGAAGGCTTCGTTGACCCAGATCGTCCACATCATGTCTACCGTCTGAAGAAAGCTCTTTACGGGTTAAAGCAGGCACCCCGGGCGTGGTATGACACTTTGTCGAAGTTTCTTCTGGTATAAGGATTCTCCAAGGGTGTAGTCGATCCAACCTTGTTCATTCGGAAAATAGGCAAACACACTCTTCATGTTCAAATATATGTTGATGATATCATATTTGCCTCAACTGACCCCAAAGACTGTGACCGTTTTTCGAATAAAATGAGCTCTAAATTTCAAATGTCGATGATGGGTCAAATATCCTTTTTCTTAGGCTTACAAATTTCTCAGAATCCTAGAGGCATTTTCATAAATCAATCTAAATACGCTAATGAGATTTTAAAGAAATTTGATCTTCATAAAAGTGACCCTGTTGACACTCCTATGGTGGAGCGAACAAAACTGGATGAGGACCTCTCAGGGATCCCTGTTGACCAGACCCAATATCGCAGTATGATTGGATCCCTGATGTATCTTACAGCCAGTAGACCTGACCTTGTTTTTTCCGTGTGCATGTGTGCTAGATATCAATCTAAGCCCACTAAAAAGCACCTTGAAGCAGTTAAACGGGTCTTTCGGTATCTCTAAAGAACCGTAAATATGGATCTTTGGTATCCGAAAGACACCGCCATGGCACTAACAGCATACGCAGACACAGATCATGCAGGTTGTCAAGACACTCGAAGAATCACATCTGGTAGTGCTCAGTTCCTTGGTGATAAGTTAGTTAGATGGTCATCAAAGAAGCAAACTAGAACGTCCATCTCGTCTACAAAGGCTGAATACATCGCGATGTCTGGTTGCTGTGCCCAAATCCTATGGATGCGGTCTCAATTATCGGATTATGGCTTTGTATACAATCGCATCCCTCTATATTGTGACAACAAGAGTGCCATAGCTCTATGCTGTAACAACGTCCAGCACTCCAGGTCTAAACACATCGACATCTGACATCATTTCATCAGAGAACAAGTGGAGAAGGGAGTGGTTGAGTTGTATTTCGTGAGGACAGAGTATCAACTGGCGGATATATTCACTAAGGCACTGCCTAGAAAACGATTCGAATTCATTCTCCTGCGGCTTGGCATGAAGAGTATGAAGCCACAGACACTCAAACGTCTTCAGGATGATAAGGATGAGTAACGGATTTGCTTCAAGTATCCTATGTAAATATGTACATATTCATCATCAAAAAGAATATACAAAAGTATAAAACCCACAAAAAATCCATAAAAATCAGAAAATCTAAAATTCCAAAAAAAGTTTTTTCAAGACATGTCTTTCGTTTATCGATAACATTTACGGACCTAGAAATGTCATTCAATAATGACACGAGCCTTTAAATGAAGCTCGAACGGAAGTTCAAACTTTTCAAAACATGTCTAAATGGCTTGTAGTTATTTCAGACTGTAACCCGTTTTTCAAATTGAGGAAAGCATGTCGCCAAAAAGACGGCTGTGCCTAACAACGGGTGATTAAGTTCTCCCGGGCATGGATTACTTTATATCCATGCAACCTCGATCTAATGTACGCTTCAATGCATTATTTCTTGATTAAGAAGAGAAGTCTTCTTTTATCCTTATTCTTTTCCGTCTATGATTCTTCAAAAAATAATTTGGATTTCACATGGTGGTTCAATGTTGTTTTTTTAAATCAACCGGACTTGTGTTTTCATAAATTTGACACTCAATCAACGACTACAACTCTTTAAATAGAAAACGGGTCATTGATTGAGGGAAAGATTATTTTTCAAATTTATGACATCTAACAGGCATGTTTTATGCATCATATAAATAATTGTGAAAGGTTTTGTATCTAACGGGGTTAAACTTGTGTTAACTCAAAAGACCAAATTTGTTAATTATATGCAAGTTTACGGTATTGTGTGCTAAGTGTTATTTGTCTCCTAGACCCGTAAAGTGTTAAAGACCGTTTGTGCCATTTATGAATCTCAAATAATCCCTTTGTAACACTTAAACCTTAAAATGAAAAGAAAGTAGAAATTGAGGGGCC
The DNA here is from genome assembly GCA_026074375.1 of Tanacetum coccineum. NCBI lineage: Eukaryota > Viridiplantae > Streptophyta > Magnoliopsida > Asterales > Asteraceae > Tanacetum > Tanacetum coccineum. Next base: position 25,482 of record BQNB010024670.1, read on the forward strand.
AAATCTGTCATTTTCATAAAGTTTAACCTAGGTATAAACCCCCCCCCTTGCGTTTTGACTTGGTTAAAGTTATCAAAAACCAGTAAAACATCCCTCTCTTTCTCTCTCAACTCAAAATGTACCCCTCCTTTGCGATTTGCCTGGTTCGTGCCTATTCGTGTGATTTCTTGTTTAGGTAATGCATGATTTGTGTTTATTATCATCCATATATGCTTTATCTATATCATCTCGCCATAAGTTTCATTAAATCGCATTTTGTTAGGATATTTGTGCGAAATCATCAACTGGATCTTGGTTAGTGTTTCTATTTGAGTTTTGTTTGCTGGGTTTTAGTTAGATATAGTACATAATGCCTTGTTGATGTTCTAATTGTCTCCCCAATAGCTTGCTTAGGGTCCTTGGAACTTTTGAACAATTGTTGTCTTTTAATGCCAAAATCGTGGTCGTAGGATGTTTGAAATGACCACTTGTTGATTGATATTATTGTCAATAGGCATTATAGAACGTATATAATGATCCCTCGTTGCCTAGGATGCTTTGCTTTAAAAGATAGAATCTGAGTATTTACATGTTCTTGGTTGCGTTTTGGTGTGTAGTTCTTGATTGCATTTTGGTTAAAATTCTTGATTGCGTTTTGGTTAATGTTCCTGGTTGCGTTTTGATTGATTTATCCTTGTTGCGTTTTGCCTGATTAATGCCTTTGCGTTTTTGCTTATGCTGTTGCGTTTTGAATATATTATTGTGCTAAGCAGGACAAAATGCAATTAATTGCGTTTTGTGATTGAAGACCCTCATTAGTACTAATGTAGGACCCACCTTTTCAATTTTTTTCAAAAATGTTGCGTTTTGATTAAACTTGAATAAAATGTTCCTGCGTTTTGTCTTAGTTGCGTTTTGCCTGTCGTGTTTTACCTGTTGCGTTTTGTTGCTTGCGTTTTGATGGATTGCGTTTTGTTTGTTGCGACTTGTCTCTTGCGTTTTACTTTACTGCGTTTTGTTTATTTTACAAAATATTCATTGCGTTTGTGTGATTGTGATTTGCTGAATATCTGCGTTTTGTGTCTTGCGTTTTTGGTACTTATGTTTTGTCCCATTGCGTTTTGCCTAGTACGTTTTAACCCCTGCGTTTTGTCTAGTACTACTTGATAACTGCGATTTGGTCTCTGTAGTGTGATCATTGAATTTGTCTTCCCTTCCATGAGTTAACCTCCGTTGACTCAAGAGTTGACCAAATTTGTTGACCACCACTTTAAAGATGATCAATGTGTCTTTTCTTGGACTCTGTCCATAACTGACTTACTCCTGAGCAACTGCTCACATCTAACATCTTCTTTCGATATGTACGTCTTTCTGTGAATGTGACTGTGCAGATACAATGACTGATGTTGATGTTAATGCTCCTGCTGAACTAGCACCTACTATGGCACCACCCACTCGTACTGATGATCAAATCCTGCCTCACATCAGATGGGTGCCGATATGAAAAAGCAACTGCTATTTGGATGTAGAAAAGTCGCAGAGCAATCCAATCTACTAGATGGCTATGGACAATCTAAAGCACACCAACTTCTTCAGAGCTCTCACTGCATCAGCTGGTGTTCCTTCTAGCTTTACAGCGACAATTGAAACAACATCAACACTTCCACCACCACCACATCCACTACAACAATCAACAGTTCATCGAGATATTTGGTAGAAGGTTGAAGATCTGAAGAATCTTCAGGAATATCGAATGCTTCTTTAGTGGATGGGCCAGAGATATTGACAACCGATTAATCAAGAGAATATAATGATCTCATCATTCCAACATTAAGGTCAATATCATCTGTTATGTAACATACATCTTGTACATTATAAGTAATATGGAATTAGATGTTATATGTCGGTCTATGAATTTTTCATGAGTTTTTGGCTAAACTCAAAATCCTTCAAAATTATCATAACTGACAATAACATAGACCCTCATAATTTGAGGGGGAGCATATATAGGTTCCAATATCGGCTTGTATTTAATCAGACCACATTTTCTCCCAAATTTTCTAACATGTTTAAATCAATTGAGATCCTAAATCTCAAAGGGTTTGAAATTTTTGATCAGGGGAGAGAATGTGATTTAAATATTAAATCTGATAAAATGTGATCTATTAAGACTCAAGCAGGTACTCCTCCCTCCATGTGCCAAACAATTTCGAATATCGACGCACATGTTGAGGGGGAGTAGTTTCAAGAATCAAAACAATCGAGGTACTAATGCTTTGATGTTTACATCGCCCGTACCTTGATTGATTTTCAAATGGTTTTATGGCGAAGAGAACATTACCAAAAGATCGACCCTGTATTTACTTTATCAGAGTTATAAGGATGGTATGGTTAGGTACATGTTCCCATGATCCCGCCAGATCCGGAGGGATCTAACCAGGGACAATCCACTAGTTAGTGTAGAAGTCCTTAGGTATGATTACAAAAGGAGTAATGTGAGAATAAGGGAATAGTGCGGACTGAGATGGAGCTAGTACTGGAACATACCCAACAAGGTACCAGTAATGAAGTCTCGGTAAGCACTGAAGGGGTTGAAGAATGAAAAAGAAATGTTAAGATAAAGGGTGAAAAGAAAGCAGCCATCCTTTAACATTAGGCAGAAACTGGGTCAATACATATGCTGTCAGAATCACTTGGTTGATTATTGACATTGAAGACTAGTATCATGGACCTAGTGATACGCTGCATAACCCTCCCTAGCCACTCAGAATCTCTCAAAATATTTCTGTTTCAATTGTCACGGAGACTTAACACGTAATCTACTGACTATCTCACTCTGAGATAGTTGGTATTGAAAAGGTGGCAGTCTGCTCCAGCCTCCGCTCACTTAAATCAAAACGCACTATTGAGTCTAGAGCCATTAGATCATCCAAAAATCTCGTTAGGACACTAATACAAATTGTGCTTGTTTTTCACACACTGCGACAACAAGTAAAGATCTTAAGAGTCCTACACATTATCCTCGTGGTATTGCCAGAACATCCGAGTGATACGTAAGTACTCACTATGAAGATGGAAAATCCTTCTAGAGCCAACATCAAACAAGCTCTTGGTAGGTAACATGTGAGTTCCATTATGGATTAAACTTGTGATAAATGGAAAGCAACGATGGTGCGATTCTTTATGAATCAAACTTGTTCCAGGCAGTGAATTGGCTAATAGTTTTTGAAAAACCTTTCGATGTGCCCAACAACTTATTTTCTAGCACAGTGACTGTGTATATCTTTCAAAACAAATGTGTTTCTGATGAAATTTGATTTTGTGATATAAAACACTCTCGATGTGTTACAAAAATACTTTCTCAAGTGACACGTCGACTGTTTTTCAAATCATTTTCCTCTTTAATCGGTAAGATAGTAACTAACCGATTCACTCTTATCGTGATGTCTGCTTTGAGACATTCCGATAAAGAGAACAGGCAAGTATGGTGATTCTGATAACTGTACATCTGATGATCCGATACTTATACTGGAAATCCTGTCAAGGAGATTCTTCTTAAGATGAATCTACCTAATCATAGGTTGGTCCTCACGGATCCGGAGGTTACTCTAACCATACTCGGGCGAATGACAAAGCCAGGTTCGCCCACAAGCTTTATTGTTAACTGTTTTATTTCAGGGTCAAGTAAAGATGGAGATGGAGATACCTCGTTCCAGTGGAGTCAATTCACAACCCCATGCTCACACTTAATGTTTCTAATTAATGACATCATGACAACTGAAAGACCTACAACACAGCTTCCGCAACTCTGAGAAGTAATATCATGATCAAGAAAAGTGTGAGCATGCGGGTCCGAAGGTCACAACATCACATGAAGGCAATACTCCACTACAAGGATGATTAAGAGATTTACTGCAGATGATGATCTCAAAGAAAGCTCAAAGATCACTCAAGTCCAAGGAACAAAGCTCAAATATCATTACTTGATGTACAAAGACAAATGTTAAAGAATCAAAAGACTACAAGCCAGAATCAAAGATTAATTCAAATATAATGCTAGGATTCAATTTGTATTTTCTGGGGTGACCTCCCTTAGGGGGAGATTGTTAGGATCATGAAAATCCATGTAAAATACTTGGTCACCCCGTGTTATATCTAGCATAGGTTAGCTCCTAGTCTTAGTATTAATTGTTTAGTTACCGTACGACTTATGGTGTTGGGCCGGGTCTTTACCCACTTGTTAGCCCACTCCATAGCCCACTTAGGGGCACCAAAACACTTGTATAAATACCCTTTTCTAGCCATGAGAAGAGGTTGGTTGTTCATTTTATCACAAGCATACACTAAGTGATTTTCTCTCACTAGAACTCCCATTTTCTCTCTCTAGAAATCGGTCAACCCTTAATCCATACCTTGTGTTATGATATCCAATATACTACAGCTATTAAGAGTCAAATATAATAATACTCATCCTAAACACATATCCTAACACGACAACACATATCCTAAACATAATAACTATGATAGTTATCCTAACCATGAGCTATCTGAAAAATAATCACGTAAGTACGTAACAACTAACACACTTGTTTTCTCTGCTTGATACGAGTCTATATATTGGGTAGTGTGTAAGCATCGTCTCTTTTATTATTTATTTACGAATATCCTATATTCTTTAAGCATTGTCCTTTGTTATGAAACTATTCTTTTTCTCCAAGCCCATATAAAGTTGTATTTCCTTAATAATTTAGGTCATAATTATAATTTACTATAGTGCGTCAATTGTTACTTTCCACCACTTCTACTCGTTGAGACGACTTTAATATTATTATGATGGTAGCCAGCTTATACTTCTACTCGTTGAGACGACTTCAATATTATTATGATGGTAACCAGCTTATACTTTTTTCACGATAAATTGCTTTACATACATGTTTGTAACGAGGTTTAAGCACACAACTTTTGATTTACAAGACATACTTGGTATTTGGTATTACACTATTACTAAATGACCTAATGATTATCAAAAACATTGTATTTGTCAATATGACAGGAATTATTACAACGCAAATATAAATAATGAGTGAGGCACAAGAGACAACAACGAAGTCATTTCGTTCTTAATAGCACTTAATCGAAAATTTTGTCAATTATATATATAACGAGGTTTTTAACCCGCGCTTCGTTGCGGAGCGCGAGCTTTGACGTTAATTTATGTTACACGGAATTTAGAGTTGGAAAACCATTGTTTTCCCCCTGTATTGTATAAAATTATGATGTAAAAAACCTGGATGAATAATATGAGAACACATTTAAATTAGAGATATGTTTTTTGATCCTTAATATAGTCCTAAATTGGTATGTAAACCATTACCATCTGACATTAATCTATTTAACTCATATCAATAATGGAGTGATAATCTACTCACTTATTTTTGGTTCACCCTGCAAATTCCAAACTCCATCTTCTGTATTAGTCAATGTCTCAGCTGATGTTGGATAAACCGTCGTTATAGTGAAACTTTTCCTCTTGCTTCAAAGCGTAATGTCCCAGCTATCACCATTGTTGCGCTCCAAAAGTGCAGAACAAAATGCCTGCACATATAGAGTATTAGTATAGTCAGACTTCTTATTAACATACAAAATCCAATGAATACTTTGTGGTTCTAGCAACACTAAATCCTTAAGACTACAACATAGTTTTTGTATAAACTAGTTCTGTGGCGTTCGTACACTAAGAATATATTTTAGGAAACTCCAAATCAATAACCTTTAACACAGTTAACATGTTCGAAGAATTTGCTCTTGTCAATCCGTATTAAAAAACGATTAGTACTATAATTGGATTATGAAAGTTTCATATATCCACCTATGAAGGTTTATGAATAATTGAGAGTAATCATTATAAATAAGGATTCTATGAATGTGTTTTAAGTGATTATATGAATTCTATGATCTATTTCTAATCCAATAAGTACTTGTTCACAAATAATGGATTGTTCATATATCTCCTATGACATATAGCCTAGCATAAGCTATTATTTGTAGTTCATAGAGTTAAGATACACACACAATAGCAACTTATATATGTAGGACAAAATTGCAAGTTAAAGTACAGGTTCTGTACTATAGTGGCAACGTAAACAGATAGGATTTGATCAAATACAGTAGCTTGCATAGCTTTAAATACATAGTAGCAAACTTATATATGCAGGCCAAAATTTCCAGCTAAACTACAACATGCTGACTTGTTCACATTTTACACATGTACCCACCGAACATACTTTAAATTGAATTTCCTACATGTCCCATTTTCCCTGTGCCATACCTGAAATTTATGGTTCACAGTACAGCCATTTTTCATTGTATTGGTTAAAATCTCTAGTATGGATAAAATATCACCCGTAGAGTTTAATAACGAATACTATATGTGCAATGCCCCTTTTAAAACTTATTAACAGCCACAAATTAGAACATTATTTAATAACGTACCTTTTAGATTGTCAAATACCCATGGTAGAGTGTGTCATGAGCCTTCTGCTGTATTAATTCTTGAAACATTGCTATTGCAACATCTCTTTCCCAGTTGTAGGTCCATCTTTTAACAAACCTACTATATACGCATCAGTTTAACAGCCTCTATTCCAACAAATGACTCTCAACACAAACAAAAACGCCCAACACCCTGCACATATTTTTGAATATGATAAGTGAGATTCACTACATGTCGAACACCCCTTGATAATATTAATGCTCACAGAAATGTATACATCTAAAAATATATTAGAGGTCAAATTTGTTTCAAGGAACATCACCAATATCCCTCCCACTAATGAATTACCTCAAACAGTAAGCATACATATTTTCACTGAATTGGTCATAGCTAGCTGATAAGCTGTTAAATTTATCTTCATTAAGCGTTTTATAAGTGACTACTAACACTTGCCAGAACAAAAACTGGAACGCGTAATTAGGTGGAGCTACATATGTGCACATAATTTTGTTGTACCATAGTATCAAAGATAAGTTCTTTTATATTAACTTGGTTAAATAATTAGAACATCGTTATCATAAATAGTTATACCCAAACACAAAAACTACTACCTCTGAAAGATGTTATTTCTTGTTGCAGTGAGTCATAGTGTTTCTCTCATACTTGAAAGCATTTCATCATTCATGCTTGTCGGACTTGAAAGTATTTTGGCATCCGGGCTTAGCTTGGTTTTCAAATCCTCTAAGAGAACCTACAGAAAGGTCACATGGCCATTAGTCTGATCTAATCCATTTTGGTCGCGTGCCCATTAGTCTGGTCTAATCCATTTCTATCCATACTAAAATTGACCCAGAAGACATGTGTGTTTCGGCTTATGTAGTCGGCTTATGGCTTATTTGAATTTAGCCTTATGTTTCATAAGCTTATTTTGGAACTTTTCGGCTTATATAATGCACTTTTTATTAAGGGGTCTCCTACTGCATGAAGATCACTTCTCGCATACAAAACTTCCTAAAATAAAGCGTTAATATCAAAATATATTTTCCTCTTTCTACGGCCCTTTGCAGTTCATCCAATATCTTAGCAATAACCACATATTATTTTTATGCGAAAAATACAAAATGAGTAATGAACATAAGCTCACGGATAATGATTGGCCTAACCTGCAGGGAGCACGCAGTTACGCTCAAATTCCAACTTCAACGCGCCTCACAAAATCGCCTAACAAAATCTGCACCTTAGAGGCTGCAAAGATTAGGAGTAGAAAGTTGATAAATCAGTCCATGGACACAAAAAAGTATTCAACAAATTCAAATATTTATAAGGAACACAAATTCAATATTATTTTTTTATGAGCATATTTTAAAGCGTACGATTTCAGGTCCATTGTCCCTAACTCCAGGAATTAAACCTACGTTAATGATATTTGGAATCACAGGGAAAGTATTTGGTTAGATGGAATTCCTGTTACATGTCTTTTATGTTTATTATCATACGCTACTGATAATCCCTCTTTCCTTCCCTGCTCCACCTAAGCCTTGCTAGCATGCGTGCCCAAGCTTCCAGATTTGCAAGAAACTAAAATCTTATGTTTTAAAAGTCTAAAGGAAAGCATGCGTCCTAAATTCTAGATTTGCAAGAAACTAAAGTCTTATGTTTTCAAAGTCTAAAGGAAAGCATGCGAATATGATAGCCAAACAAACATAAAGAAAAAGGACCTGAAAATGTTGCTAGACAATCATCATATGTGTCGGAATTGAGAGATTCTATCCCAGAAGAATCGGTTTCTGAGTCTTCTTCATTTTCATCTTCAGGTAACGGTTTAATTTTCTCACTCAATAGGTGATCAGGTGTATGGTCAAAGCTATCACCTGAAGCCGCGACTACCATTCCAGCTAGCAAAAGCTGTAACTGCATGGGGTTGGATAATTTTGGAGTGGGCTGGTTGTGGTCGTCATGGTGTGGGCTTTTGCTTTAAATTGTATTATGTGGTGAAAGGTGGTTCTCATATTCCATCAATCTTGTTGGCAGTTGTGTCGGTTGAGTACTCCTAAGTCACAGGTGCCATTGGTTGTTGGACCCCTGACAAAAGAGAAAATATATAAGAAAACATGGCAACACAATTATAGTACAATCACGAATTTAACTAAGATGATACTACTAATTACCTAAAGATGTTTGTGCATCAGGTACATTCATGTTGACATTTAAAGTCACTTGCAGCCGTTCCTGATTATCTGTAAACCACATAAATACATAAATAAACTGAGTTTAAAAAAATTATAGAGGAAATGGAAAGTATGCATTTAGAAGAGAGTATGACTTTTAGTTATGTGCAACTCAAAGGCTATGTCCAAACAACATATTAAGGTTGTTAAAGTACCTTATAAGCCTAACCAAACAGCTCATCTTTTCGTTGTTCAAAAAACATGTAGAAAGTGTGTTTGAAAACCTATAAAAATCAACGCGAAACATGTATAAAATGTTCAATGCCAAATTTGGCTGAAATTACACAACTGGGCTGACTTGGTTGGCTTTAAACCCGTCGGGTCACACCGGGGGTTCGAGCTTTTTAGAACCAATTTCTTTTGACCCATTATCAAGGCCAGAACCGATTCAGGCTGCACATATATGGGTCTATCCTTCAAACATATACTGTTTTCATAAGGTTAATAAAGCTGAAAGTTCACCCAATACAAATAAAGTTGCTTGTCTGTTTATGTTAGAAAAGCAATAAGCGAAAGAGCAGTCCTAAATTGCAACCCCAAAACCCTTAGAATACACATCTCGTCATCTTAAATATTTGTGTCCTACTATGTCTAGAATAGGATTCTACTACGACGAAAATCAAATGGTTGGAGTTTGTTTCATCTTGCATGTGTTGCAAAAATGATTAAGCCACAAAATCACTTCAAAAAAGCATAACCAAACACCCTCGAAAGGCAACTAATTCCATTGTTTTTTCTTTCCATTTAGATATCAATTTAGAAATGTATCGATATCTTCTGCGCAGCCAGGCCCCCCCCCCAACTTAATTATTGAACATATATCAGATACATTGAATCAACACAAATCTGTAAGTGATAAAACCTAGTGCAGGGTCAAGGTGCATACCGTACTAATGCGTCTTTGGCTGCTTTAAACCGCCTAAACCACTGCTGGATCAAATTTGCTCGTGGGCGGGTTGCCACAGCTCATATAAGATCGAACTAAGTTCGCCCACCACCCCCGCTACCCTAGCTTCGTACAAGATCTACATATTCATGCTTGCCGCGCTATACAGAGTTACTGGACTGATTGGAACTACAGGAACTTACTACATGAACTGTATTTCCAAGCCTTCAATTTGTCGTGCGCAAACAGTAAGAAATCGAGATTATTCGTACTAGAATGATCCAGATGTTTAACCAAAGGCAACACACAGCAGTTCATTATATACAGCCCAGAATAATCTTAGAAAACAGGATCCTGCAGGGTCCATTATGAAGGCACATCTGCGTTAGTAGTATAGCTAGTAGCAAACGCAATACTTCCGAGTCGTTTCAATGGACTAATGCTACTTAAGAGGTGCGTGTCAACAAGTTAAATAAGCCAATAGAACAAAGGAGAATTCCTAAACCATAAGAGTACCGAAAATAGAGCAAAAAAAATATGTGAAAGACTCATTATTCTGGACATCTTCATATTAAAAGATCCTACTTTTTTTGACATAATATGCATCATATGAGTAAAACAAAGACGACAAATCTCATCATACACACAAGTAGAGGAGCCTACTCATGTTAAATACATTAAACTTTTTTAAATCAACTACACAAAATTAACGAATCCTCTAAACAAAGTAGTAAAACAAAAATTGTATTAAAGTAAGTTAAATCATCAATTAGATGTTTAGTGTTAGACCGACAGTGTACTAACATCAAAAATCGGCGTCATTATTCAACCAACAAAACTTATCTACATCTTTCTAAAGAACCTTTTAAATACAATAACAAAACCCATCAATTGGTTACCTGTAATTTTCGTTGTAAATGAAGAGTTGAGACACCCAAAGATTTTTGCCGACACAGCATAAATCCAATCAGCAACATGGCGATATATACTCCTTCTCCTCATCCTCTTGCAAAACAAAAATGAGATTAAACCCAAGCCACATCAAAAACCCTCAAATCTTGTGTTAACCTAATTTTCAATTGAAACCCTAATAGAATGAAAATAAATATTGGAAACATAAAAAAAACTTATATGAATCTGTTGGTGTTATTACACTCATCATCTTCCTCATGATGAATTTAAGGTTTATGTTATCTATGGATCTTGGTAGCTTCTGGGTTTGTGAATCTGTGAAGAAGAAACTTGTGTGTGAGAGATGATGAGATAGTGGTGTTTGTGGGAGAGAAACACGTACCTCATACGTGTATGATTTTGAGAAAATGGTGAGTCGGTGAGAAACAAAATTAATGAGATCGGGTAAGGGGTGGGTTGGATGGGTAACAATTTAATGCAGCGGGTTAAAAGTCGGGGCGGGTCCGGGTTTTTGCAATCAATGACCTCGGGACAACATTCTAACCTTTGAATTAATATAGAATAAATTAAAGTGAATGTAGTAGGAATATTTTAGTGGGTTTTATCATTTATGTATGAACTCGTATAGTCGTTCAGATCTGGAATTGTGTAGTACAATTATGTGTATTTGTAAACAAGTGGTGTTTGTATTGGTACAAATGTGTTATCCTTTTTTTTTCTTTTTCATTTGATGAATATATGGTGATGGAAATTTTGACAACAAATTGTATATATATATTTTTTAGTTAAAATCCTTAGACTGAATGTAATGGTAAGGTCGACCTTCGGTCGGTCGTCCCATGTGGAAGCAACTAAGGTCGGTCGTCCCATTACCTCGACCGAACTAGTACTGTCCCTCCAAATTTCCTTGTAATTATACGTTGGGTCGTTGCGTCACGACTAGAACGCGACAGACTCAACATGACATGGATTCCTTATTCAAACATAAACCCGTACTCGTATACGGGGGGGGGGGGGGGGGGGGGGGGGGGGGGGGGGGGGGGGGGGGGGGGGGGGGGGGGGGGGTGGGGGGGTAGGGGGGGGGGGGGGGGGGGGGGGGGGGGGGGGTGGGGGGGGGGGTGGGGGGGGCGGGGGGGGGGGGGGGGGGGGGGGGGGGGGGTTTATAATATATATCGAGTAATTATGTTTCGTCAGCTGTTGACACTTTATGCCTCTCGCATCACTCTGTAATTTCCTATTTTCACACACATATACACTTTTATCAAATTGACGAGCACATAAACACTATCTTCAGAGTACAATATGTGTCTCCAACCCTTAAATGCGCGGAGTGCATAGTTATCTCTTTTCGATCGACTGACAAAGGATGTTAGTGAAACTAAGTGCAAAGTGAAATAGATTTCGCTTTCGTACTAACACAGTGCAGAATTTCATAGATGAGCGACGCTGTTTTGGTTGATTCAGTAGCAATTTTTGATTCTACTCCTACAATCCAAAAATACCATACACACGAAATAGAAGTATAAACTACACTTGGAGGACTAGGAAAGAAATCATTAGTAGGAACATACCAAAAATGGAATAGGCCAGCCAAAGACAATCTAGTCTTATAAATAATGGCCTAAAATTAACGGTAATCTCAATCGAACCTGCTCATGTACGTGAATAAGACAAATGTGTGCCCTTTATTGCTTACTTCGCACATGTCTAGGGCGAAGTTATATCTACCCCTGTTACATGGACGCTCACTATATATTTCGTACAGCACGGCGGATTGCGCGAACTGAGCCGATCGCTTTATCAGCCGCATTGTTCGAAGATATTGACATATAGCTATCAAACAGTATCCCCCTTATTTCGGGGAGAGTGAGAAGGGTGGATGGGCTATGGAAAAGTGGGCTGAGCATGCTGCTTCTTTAGTGAAGTTGCTACACCGGGCGGGCATTCGCCAGTCTAGCATACGGGGGGGTTCTGCTAGTTCTAGATTTACTCTAAAGACGAATATTATTATACTTAAATCCGGTATTATGAAAAAACTTCGGTACGTAGGATTGTTGTCGCTGCATATCACGCTCCGATTCTTCTGTAACGGGGTTAAGAAGTTATATGGCGAGGAGCTGAGCATAAAGAGTAGTGTGTGATAGTGCCTACGCAAACTGACGTCGCAAAATTGTCTCTGAGTCTGGCAATTTTACACAAGACAAACATGGGTTATGCCATGTGTACGGGATGATATGAGTCACAGGCAGATAAGTACATGGTACAAACTTATGTCCAGTCACGGAGGTCTCTCTCGACAATCCGGTCCTACCACAAATGTCATAGGCACGTGCTCTCAGATAGGGTGATTCCGGGGTCAGATTGTGCCCAATTCATAGTTGTCAGTTAGAACGGATTGCACCGGGGGGGGGGGGGGGGGGGGGGGTGGGGGGGGGGGGGGGGGGGGGGGGTGGTATAACGATCGGACCAGGGATAATCGTCACAAGATTTATAGATTTTGGCACGCCTTCTTTGGTGATTTGCAGTCGTTCGCAACAAACTACTGGCAATCGTTAATTTGTTTTACCCGTTCAACCCCTGTTATTAAATGAACTTTAAGCTAGAAAACGCGGATACATGAGGTTCGCATTCGGCTGTCTTACGACAATACTTATTAATAGGATAATAAGCTCTAATTGTTAGTGTACGTGACAGATATATACTAAAATGGACTGTGCCATTCTGAAGTCTATTTCGCAAGTACAAAAAGTCAAATGAGTGCTTGGAAGCGAATAAGGATATAAGCAACTTACCAGCAAGCTATGTCAGCGCAAGAAGCATCAAGAACATATGGTGAGAACGCGACAGAGCGTTTTGGCGAGCAAATGCAAAATTTGGGCTATCGTATAGAACATCAGCACGGTCTAGGAGTCTCTACAGTAGGCACGCATTTGATGTACAACAAGCTCTATATTACATAATATGATATCGCAAAAAAAAGGAAGGCAATCTCTCACCGACTTATTATCCCGGAGGAACAACATCGTGAAGATATGATCCCCGTAAGATACGGGCACAATATAGGCTACATGTTATCAGAGAAATACACGACAAGGAAAAAAGTAAGAAACTACAATCTTAAATCTTATAACAAAGGCCGATCTAGAGGAAACACATTTGGCATCGAATAAAGTGCAAACTAATTTAACTCGTAATTTTTTTATCTCTCAGTAATTTTTTTTTTCGTCTTTTCTTCAGTGTATTTTTATTTCCGTATTTTATTTTGTAATGTTTAATTATTAATGTAATGTTTTTAAATTTTTTTTTGTTCGGTCGCCTGTGGCGTCACCACTACGGGTGTTTGGTCACTGTGTGGTCTAGGAGAGAGAAAACTGAGTTGGCGTTGACGTGGCGGTGTCCTCTGCGGTCACCACTACATTTAGCCTAGCATTGGCTTAAAATTTAATATATAAAAGAGAAGAAAGTGTTGAAGATTCTAAGCTTGTTTGGCACAAAGGTTAAATGGCCTTCTAAAGCAGTAAATTTTAAAGTTTTACCAATTTACACAGCCATGTAAATGTATTATTATTTAATGCAACTGTTTTTTATTTTTCTAGCATGTGTTTATAATCGTATTTAATGCATGTTGATGTCACTATAATTGCATTTAATTAATGGCAAAAAATGATACTAAAATAAGATATGGATGCATTAATGATAAATATTGACTTCTCTTGAATGAATTGGTAAGAAAATAAATTGGATGAATTAATAAGTCGTTGTCCTAAAGAAAAAAGAAAATGACAAGAGATTAATAGCTAACTTGATCAATTGTAACATAAGGGTGGATGTAACCATTTTTTGAAAGTAGTGATCATCAAATGAAAATTTTTAAAGCTTAAGGGTTAAAGTGAAAAATGTATTTATTTTTATCACGAGTATGGTATTCGTGAAAAGCAACTCGTGTACCCATATCATTATGATTTCGGAACATATAAAATAATAGAAACAGAAAATTGTTCATACGAGTAATCTGTAATTAAAAAAGTATAAAACAATTGACTCTTTATACATTGTTTGACACACATCTATTTACGAATGTATATATAAGTCAATTCAGGAGCTAGGCCTCTTCGTTTCTGTTCGACGGGCTCAATGTGATTGTATTCGTTGAGCTTGTGTTCAGTACCGAAGGGGTTTCCATCTATCACAAGCGTCGTAGGAACTCTTGTCATATCGGCATATGTCCATGCGAAAATATTTGCATTGACTCGAAGCAATTCCTGTAGTCTTATCTTAAACTCTGTGAAAGTATGTTTACCAATGACCACATCATTTATCACTCCATGAACGGACTTCTATCTCAGTGATCTACGTAATCTGAAGATGACATTTCGATAGGTTCAGGGGAGCTTTTCCTTAAACCTTTTTAGGCGTCTTTGACTCTTCCAGCATTGTAACTTGAGTACACTGCACCCACACCATTAGACGTTTGAAACTTTATAGCTGCGTGAATTATAGATATTACAATACCCATCTTTTGCATAGTTGTTCTTCCCAACAAGAGGTTGTATGGAGAGTCTGACATGACAATAACAAATTTAAGAGTTTTCGTCCTGGAACGGTTTCCCTCTCCTATAGTGATTTCTAAAGGAACTTCTCCCAAGGGCCATGAGTGCTCCCTTAAGAAGCCAATCAACAAAATATTTGAGTCGACCCTTTGTACTCTGATTGAAATCTTAAGCTTGAGGAAGCAGTGCTCATATATCACTTCACAAGAGCTTCCATAGTCCATGTATACCATGTTCACCTGTCTCTTCGAAACTAGTATCTTTATTACCACGGGATCAGTCGAAGGTGCTCTGTCGATGACGGGAGGAAACGTAGTTTCCCCTACACCATGGACTTCTTGCTTTACAAACTTCCTTTTGGGATTGTTTCCCCTAATCATAAGAATTGCTGATTCGAAAACATTATTATATTTATCACTCTTCTTCCAGTTACCTTGTTGTGTGTCAGAGGCCTTCGCTTTACCTTTTCTGATACCTTTTACCAAGTGTGCAAGCTTTCCTGACCTATACGCTTCTTCGGTCTGCCTTTTTAACTCTCTACAATAATCGATGTCGTGACCATGGTCTTCGTAAAAATTGGCAATACTTAGACATATCCCTATTCTTCCCCCTTGCTGTCATATGGGGAGGAGGATTGAAGTCCTTTGTAGCCTTCTTCGTTGCAAATATCTCCCTTGGAGATTTAACCAGATTACCAATTATACCATGGTTAGGACCTTTGTTGTACGAAGTGAACCTGTCACGACTCTTGTTCCTGTTTCTTAAATTTCCCTACGAGGTATTCCTCGCAAGTCTGTCAAAACCTTCCCTGTACTTAACTGGTGCCCCATTCATAGCCATTTCTTTAGCCTCTATCCACGTATAGGTTTTCTCCATATGGGCTTTGTAAGTAGTAGGGAGGTCGGTAGAAAAGAATTCTACCAAACTCATTGTTTTCAAGCCATGTACGAAGCCTGAAATTCTCTGCTCTTCGTTTAAGCCTAGTATCTGCAAAGTTTCTTCAGTGTACCTAGTGACGATGGCTCTAGTGTCTTCTCCTTCCTTCTGCTTAATGTTGTGCATTGCTAGATGGGTTTTGGTGAATTTCTTATGATGGTTGAAGTGTGACCTAAATTTAGCCTTAAGGTCATCATAGTTCACTATGCTGCCTAATTTTTGCCTAGTCCACCAAATACGAGCATGGTCTCGTAAAGTGTAAGTAAACATATGACAGGCTCGGAGTATAGGCAGTTGTAAGGCGGTGCGTACATAGGAATATCATCGAAGGAGCTGTAGTTATGTGTATGAGCATTAAGGTGGTGATTAGGAAATGGTTGATAGGAAGAACACCCTCCAAAAGAAGGGCTTCTTCCCATAGAGGTAGGTTGGTATGTCAGAGGCTGACTAAAAGGCACATTACTATGGGGAGCATAAGGGTAAGCATAACTAGGATGGTTGGTCTGACCATTTATAGGAGGGTATAAACTATGAGGATATGATTGAGTATGGAATGGAGCATACATACCATTAGGGGGAATATTTCCCCCTTGATTGACCGAAGGTATATTGCCTACGTACCTCGGGCTATGGGAGACTATAACAGAACTCTTGCTACCGTCCTTCGCAGATGTACAACCAACAACGGAGGTAAGTTAACCTCCATATTCCCTCAATTACACGTTCTCCCATTAGAATCTTCCCCTATTCTTTCCTCTGCTATCCTTCCATTTTCGTTGAGAGCCCTCTCTAATATCCCCTCGAATCTTACAGTTCTCCCGCTGGTTCTTTGAATAATCGGAGGCCATTCGTAAGGTTGGGCGTGCTTGTCCATGGGTCGGAGGCCTAGGCTCCGCTTCGATCTCTTCATCATAGTCTTCACTGGAGTATTCCAACTCTCTTTGCAACCCTTCATCTTGTGTTTATCTCATGTAATCCTTCATCAAGGATTCTAGCATCTTGAAGTTGGCTTCGACAAAGGCCGGACTAATCACTGGTTTAGGATTAGCCGATGTCGTGGCACGATGGATGAGGTTGTTTCAGGATGAGATCGTGTGGTGAAAGTGGAAGCGGTTATCAGAGGTAAGTCATTGGTGTGTGTTGTTTGGTAGTGGGGTTAAGGTCGAGAACCCCGGAGGGGTGTATCTTTTTTTCTTGATGTCATGCCGGAAAAGTAGCTAACATGGTTAGGTTTTTACAAACTTGGAAATAACAGCACTAATTGTAGCATGTCCCACGGATGATGCCACTGATTGTGCAATATATGGTACTCTCAGGCCTTCGATGGTGATTGAAAGGTATAAGGGGTGTGTGTTCCATCCAAGTTGTTCGTAACCTGCAATAAGAAATACGAAGACACTACGTTAAGTGATTGCGTAGGGGTTGGACCCTGCGAACCACCAACGGCGTGCGGATAAGTATATGATATGGTAAGTAAGTGATTTGAAAGAGTGTTAGGGTGATAAGATTGCATACCATAATGAAGTGACCGGCTTAGCTATTTATAAAAGAAGGGAAATAGTTTTGGCATACCTTAGCACATTTTTAGGAGATCATGGTGGTGTCCTATTATTTGTGGTAATCGCCGGGCTTGGTGCCCCACGTTCTCTTCCTTAGCTGGAAATCCAGGGTTGAGAGGTGATCGCGGGCGGAAGACCAAGTTAAGAGTGATTCCGACTTAGCCATCTTTGAAGCTACACCTTGAAGGGTGTGAGGCTTCGACTGGCGAATTCCCAACTAGTAACCATTGCTTCGTGAATGATTTTACGCCAATAGAGTTTTATGGGGACTACTTAACCTTGCGAGTAAGTAGCTTTCAAGAGAGTTCGAAGGGGAGACCTTCGAACTGCTCCAAGGGTACGTCATCAATTTAAAAAAGTCCAAGTTGATGAAAGCTCAGTTGACCATAAAAAACCGTAAGATATGAACATATAAACGTTTCTTATATTGCTTACTTGTTTTTCTATTTACTTTTACATCATCTTCAAGTAAGGTTTGTTATGCATGCATTTTAAATTATATATAAGTTCATTTGCTCTATTTTCGTGAGAGTATTTTTGATAAATAGGATATGATGTCATAACCACGCTCTACAAAAGCATGGAAAGAATAACTTTTTTATGCTGCGCTTTGAAGGCCTAAAAACGCAAATAATTGATTATCAAAAATATTTTGTCTAACACAACATACGTAGTAATTGCGTTTTTGAAGACTAAATCACATTCTTAAATACTCTCTTAGTAGAAAGTTTTTGTTTTTATTTTTACTTTGAAAATGAGAATACCTTTTGTTTTACATTGCTTTGTATAATAATCTTAATAACTTATATTTTCCATTCGGGAGGTGTTTTAATAATAACATTATTTGATTGTATATATTGTTTAGCAATTGTTTGCTTAAAATTTACTTTTCGAAATCTTAAAAGATATAAGAAAAGAATGTCTAAAATGTTTTATATGTATTATAGATCAATGAGTTTATAAAAATTAAGAATTTATTTTAAATTATATAGATTTTAAGGAAACCGTATATAATACAATAAAAAAAATTTGAGGTTTGTTTAAGATTGCTTACTAATTAAAAAACCTATAAGCTTTTGATAAGTGAAAACAAACTAAATAAAAACAAAAGCTAAAAAATGGTTGAGTAAAGCTCGAGTTAAACGTGACCCTTAACTTATTATTATACGTATGATCAATGACGGAACCAGGAAAATGGCTTGTGGGGGGCAAAATTTTTTTTTTTGCCAATAGCAACAAAATGTGAAAGAAAAAAATGTGATCGAAATAATAAATCGAGTATTATTACTTAGAGATGAAGGATTTATAAGGTTTTAAAGTGTTAAATGTTCGATTTTAGTATGTGACTAGGGGCAATTTGAGATTTGAGCGGGGGGCACTTTCGAAAAAAAGTCAAAATTTTAAAAAAATTACATTAAATTCTCAAATTTTTCGACGAGCGTAGAGGCACTTGCCCCCATTCTAAAGAGCCACATCAGTCCCTGCGTATGATACAATGGATTAATTTTTGAACCCTTAGAATTTACACTCGAGAAATATGCACGATGATATAGACAAAACCAAACACAAGCCAAAATCAAAACTTAAACAACACTCTAAAAGCTCAAATAGTTTAAAACTTTCAAGAAACAAAAATTGGTAATTGAAATGAGTCATTAAGCACTTGAATAAAACAATAACCTTTTTTCATGCAAATAATATACCACAACTTAAAGGACCCAATTTGTACCTTTTTATCTCAAGTTCATCAGTACGACAGCGTTTTGTAATCTCCATTGCATAAATAACGTTTCGCGGCGATTATCATACACAAACACATTAAAATCACTCCTTCACAAAAAACCCTTATTCCCGTTACTTTAATCTTTTAAAAAAAACCTTCAAAATCCAAATTTCACAACCAAAATCGTGAAATCTTATCAATGGAACGATCAAATCCACTCCATAATTTCAGTTTACCACTAGCATGGGGTAAACATAAGCTTTTCGAATGTAGGAACGTTTATGAAAACGAATCTGATGGCGCAGATGAGTTTAATGAAAACCCTTTAGCCAAAAACTGCGATAAGCGTTTAGGAAAACAATCTAGTGATGACCCACGTAAGAATTTGTGGGTTAAGCTTAATGCATCGTCTAGAAAAGATGTTGTGTCGGATGATGTATCGGATGGTGAAGATGAGATATGGGTTACTCGAGAGAAGCTAATGGGTGAGTATAAGTCGGAGATTGGTAAGATGAAGGAAACTGCTATGAAAATAGGAGAATTTGGTGGTAGCGGTGTTGGTGTCGGTGCTGGAGCTGACATGGAGATTGATGATCCGCCATCAGACAAGAAAACGATGAGGCCGAGAAGAAACCTGGAAAAGAAAGAAGAGAGGCCTAGGTTTTCTTTAACGCTTTCTCGTAAAGAAATTGAGGATGATTTCTTTGCTATGACGGGAAAGAAGCCACCGCGTAGACCTAAAAAACGATCTAGAGCCGTTCAGGCTCAAATTAATGTAAGCAATCTTTTGATTCAGGTTTTTAAAATTAAATCGAGTAATTTTTTATTGGTTTAAGTTTTTTGTAACGGCTTTTGTTTTAATTGTTTGATTTTTTAGGGTTTATTCCCGGGATCGATATTAAGTGAACCGCATGAAGATCGATACAAAGTGTGAAGATTGCGGTTTGATGGATCGGATATGTTTGTTGTGCCTTTTGTGATCTTAGATTGTATTAGAATAAGATATAATCAAATATATATCAAATATATAATGTTGTTTGTGAAATTAGGGTTTATGGTTTTTGAGTTGTTGATTCACATTGGTATGCATTTTGATATAATATTTTGGGATGTTGTGCAATTTAACTATTGATTATGAGGTTGTTTTTCATATGGAATTCATTTAAGCCCAATCTTCATAAGGTGCATTAGTCAGTAAATAAATATTATGCGTACTGTGGATTTAACTGATGCTCCCATTAGCTTTCAATATCAAATGAAAAAGGATAATCTCGATCTATTCGCAAAAACTAAAATTAGTAATTGAAGAATACAATCATAAGGTGTGAGTTTTTTTAAGCGGTAATGACTTGCATACACATTTCTTCATACATATGCTATTGCTACGGATCCAACCTGCTACAACTTATTTCCTTGATACTATGTGACACTGACAATCTGACACATGATAATTTTGATACTTTTTACTAGCTATAAGGTAATTTCTGTTGGAATTTAAATAACTATTAACCATTAACAACTACGAGTACGCAGCGGATATGGATCTAGTTTGGTACATATGATTAACACACAATAAACAAACAAAGGGTAATAGAAAACTAACCTCTTGACGAATCAAATGCTAATGAAACAAAGTAGTTAAATTATCACCTCTACGAGTGCTCACACAAACACGTCCAACGAGTGCGCCCGGATGCTAGCCTAGCTTCACGTGTATCCCAAACAACCTTTGTATACCTTTGTTACCCAAATAAAGTACCCAACCCAACCCTAGTGGACTGTACCGAAATTCAATAATCGAAAATCAAACAAATAAAACCCTTGCTTGTTTCTAACTGTTGTCACGCCTGTAAACCAAAGTTATGGACCTGCTGTAAAAGATGTGAGATCGAATAACACTCGTAGAAACCTTTTAAAGGTCTACCGAAATTCAGCAGTGACTAAAAGAGGGAACCAAAAATCAATAACCCTAATTAGTGTTTTGATTAATTCGGCTGAAGGAGAAATAGAGAGATGTGAAACTGATTTTGGGAGCTCTGTGATGTTGTTATGTCGTGGAATGAGCAAGAGAGTAAGGGTTTATAAAGCCTTCAAACCCTACTTGTGATAAGACTAAAAGACTTAATGTTTAAGTCTTATCACAACTCTTCTTTTCTCTTCTTATCACAACTCTCTCTTTTCTTCTTATCCCAAAAACGAATCTAGACACATTCATGAATCACTATGGCTGGCTACGCATTAGGACATTCCTAGGATTCATGTCTTAATCGTTTTATGTCCTTAGGTTTACTCTTAGAAACTTACGTGAAGTGTAAACGCACTCTAAGTGTCTTAACGTGTGTG
Source organism: Tanacetum coccineum (assembly GCA_026074375.1). NCBI lineage: Eukaryota > Viridiplantae > Streptophyta > Magnoliopsida > Asterales > Asteraceae > Tanacetum > Tanacetum coccineum. Next base: position 47,091 of record BQNB010024670.1, read on the forward strand.
CCCCCAATAGGCTCACACATTTCTAGTCGTATAGGTGCTAATCCAACTACCATAACCCAACAGCTCCCACTTGGGATTTGGAGTAGCAGACTGCCCATATACTAACGATGGAAACGTCAGCAACACTCATATTCGTTGTTAAAACTAGAAATGTCTGAGATCAAGTTTTAAAAACATTCTCAGTAGCATGGTTATATATCTCTTGCTATAATCATCCATTTGTTACAGACACCGTTAAACGATGGATATGAATTCTAACTCATTCCATGTAGTTTAACCATTTAGATTCTCGTTATAGAACTTAATTCAGATATACCAAATGTAATCAAGAATCATCTTGCATTACCCTTTGGGTTCGGCCAAATAATTATCTGATTAATTCTGGAGAGGAGGTATCATTCTGCACATATCAAGTGGAGAAACAAATTCTTTGTTGAATACAAGTGTTGTGAATGATGCTTCACATCACTTCCAATAATAGTCTTTATAACTATCTTATTTTAGGACAACGTTTGACTTAGAATTAAAAAGTAATATCCACACATACCAGAACTTGTTTGTATTCTCAGGTCTAAGGATGACTTAACTAACAATATTCGAAATAACTAACATATTTCGAAAACTTACTGGATGGACAACGGAATCAAAGTTAATCGATTTCGAAGGTTAGGGAGTGTCCAATAGGACATCCTTTGTGAATATACATATGAGGGTGGTGGGAACCTTGCTTATTAGTTAATAGAATAGAACTCCATATCACTCACTGGGTCCGGTGGGAACTATTACTTTCAGATGACGGTATCCGTCTTGATGTAGTGTGTGATATGTGTTAGCAGTGCTATGGTGCGAATGTGGCTAATATATGGATTGATTCAATAGGGGGGTGTGGTCTGGATCCTTGTAGCATGTTGAAGTGAGGGTGAAGGGGGGTGATGTTTTGTTTTGGTGGAGGTCTTGAAATTGGTGAGTTTTTTTGTTTGGTTGGTTTGTGTTTTTTTTTCTTTTAGGTTTTTTTGGGTTTTTGTTTTTTGTTTTTTTTTTTGTTTTTATGTTTTTGTTGTTTTTTGATTATGGTTTTTGTTTTGTTGGGATTTTTTTTGTTTTCATTTAGTATTTGTGATTGGTTTTTTGAGATGGAGTATTATGTTGCTGGGTTTTTGTTTTTTGGGTGGTGTAGGGTTTGGGTTTGGTTTTTTGTTGGTGAGTTGGTTTTTTGGATGGGTTTAGTGAGAGTTTTTTGAGAGTTTGTTGATTCTGATGTGGGGTTGGGTGTGGGTTTGTGGTAGAGTAGGTGTATTAGAATATTTAGATTGATGATATGGTATGGTTGTTATGGGAGGGAGTTGTGGGTAGTTATTTTATGGTGTGGGTTTGTTTTTATGGGGTTTGTGCGTAGGGTTAAGAATTGGAGAAGTTTGATTGTATATAGGAGGAAGTTTGGTTGGATGAAAGTATTGTTAAGGAGGTTTTTTGGATGTATTATTAGTATTAATTAGAGTAATAATAAAATAGTTAAGTGTAATTAAGTATAATAGAATATGTATTAGGGTGTGAAGTGTATATTGTTATATAATAGTTAAAATTAAAAAAAAAAAATAAGTAATAAAATAAAAAGTTTCTTTAAATTAAATTTATTATTTTGTAAATTTTTTTTTTAGATGAATAATTTTATTTATCTATATTAAAATTAATCTAAATTAAATTATTATATTAATTTTTTTTTATTATAAAAAAATATTATTATAATAGTTAATATTAATTATTTTAAATTTTTATTCTTATGAAAATTTTTATTTTTTATTTAAGTAATTTATAATTAATTTTTATTTTTGTTAATAAGATACAATATTTAATTACAATAAATTACAATTGTAAATTGTTAATTTTTATTATTTCTTTTAATTTTTTAATTTTAATAAAAATATAATTTATTTTTTTTTTGATTTTATATTTAAATTATTAAATTTTTTGTAAAGTTAAATAGTTTAATAATTTTATCTAAATTATTAATTAGTTATTAATTAAATTTTTTTATTAAATTTTAAATTTAAAGTTTTTATGTTCATCTTATTAAGGTTTTTTATTATATATTTTTTGTTATAATTTAATTTTTTTTTTATATATTTATTTTTAATAATTTAATTTTAAATTTTTATTATTTAAATTAATTTTTTTTTATATGATTTTATTTTTATAATTTTTATAAATATTTTTATTCTTTAATTTAATTTTTATAGTATAATAATTTAATAATAATACAATTTTTATTTTTTTTATGTAGTTATATTTTATTTTATTGTTTAAATATTTTTTTATTTTTTATTTAAAATATATATTATTTTGTAAGAATGAACTTTAAATTTCTTTTATTGATTTCTGTTTTTATATTAATTTTTAATTATTTTGTTTATTTTTTTTTTTATAATATTAAGTTTTATAATAAAAAGATTAATAAATTTTTATTTTTCTTTGTTAGAATTATGTGTTTCAATATTAATATTTTATAATTAGTTTAATATAACTTGTTTTTTTAGATTGTGTTTTATTTGGTTATTTATAATTGTGGAATAAATTAATATATATATAATATTAAATTTATTTAAGTGTGGTATATGGTGTTATGGTAATATAGTAGATGTATGAATTTTTTTTAGTATGTATATTTCGTATATATAACAAAGATTAGATAAATATATTTGATTGAGATTGGATGAAATAAATATTTAATTTATATTTTGTTTGATAAATATTGTTATTGTAAAAGATTTATGTATTTTTAGGTGCTATGGTAAATGGTGGAATATACATTGATTAATAAAAATTTAATAATTAGTAATTAATTATTAAATTGATATTTTGTATATGAATGTTAAATATTATATGTTAATGATATAAAAGTATTTTTCATAAATTTTTTTGTGTATTATGATTTTTTTTTGAAAATTTTTTGATTAATGTATGTTATATTTGGTAAAAGGAAATAAAATTATGATATTATATAAAATAATGTAGTAGTTCATTTATGTTAATGTATAAATTGATGTAGGTATTGGGGTGGAGTTTAGAAATGATATATGAGTAAAAGTATACTTATGTTTGTTAAATTTGTTATATAGGAATAATAATTTGATAGTGTATTTAAATTTGATATTTTAAAATGTGTTTGTGTGGTTGTGGTATAGTATATTTTTTTGTAAAAATTTTTATAAAAAATTGTTTAAATAGGAATTTTTGGATTTTTATAAATTTAGTATAAATATAAAGATTGAATTATAAGGTGCATTATGATTATATAGTAATTATATAAAATTTGATAAAAAATTTATAATTTTAAAAATATGTTGATTTTTTAATAAATTAAGATATTATTGTAAAGTTTATAAGTATAATTGATGTTTATTGATAATAATTATTAGTAGTTGATATAAGTATTTTAATAGTTTAAATCCGTATTATTAATAATAATTAATTTAATAAGAATTAAAATTAATTATAAAACACATTTAGATTAAAGTAAAATATGTTATAAAAAGTATATTAAGGGTTATATTTAATAAAGATTTAAAATATAATATAAATATATAAATAAAAAAAACAAAAATATAAATATTATAATATTTTTTTATTTTTATTTCTATCTAAATCAAAATAAATAGATACTATTCGGCTCTAAAATATACTAATAAAACTTTTTAATAAGATTAACATTTTAAAAAATTATTAAATTTATCTTTAAAAATTTTATATTTTTACTGAATTAATATAATATCTTTTTTATTTATTTGCCATATTTTTTAATTAACATACATCTATTATAATTTTACACTACCATACATACAAATAACAATAAGCTATATAAATTTTTATAAAATATATATTATAATATTATATTATATATTAAAAATTTTAAAAATTAATATATAATTTTTTCAAAATTTTAATCAATAACAACTATATAAAACACATTTACCGGCGCTTCTAGTGGAAGGCATTCCAATATTCTTCGTATGTTATGAATGTTTGCAAAGGCAAATCTTTAGTAAAAGGACAGATAGTTGTCATCTGTGTGCCTTTTAACCTTATATGGTGCCAATTCAATACCTTCACGAAGTTGGCTACCACATACCCTATGTTTTGATAAGGTTGCATATTCCGGAGGAGGAATGGCGAGGGAAGGATACTAGTCTCGCACACTTGAAGGCTTGTTTTAAAAATGTGTTTTACGATCCATTGTGCCAAAGGTCCCAAAGGCCAAAGCGTGATGCGTGATGCGAATGCGAGCGCAATTTAGACGCGATGCGTTTAGTATTAAGAAAAGTACGAAAATATATAGACATAGTATATTCTACCAAGTACCAAGTAAATGCAATAAACATACAAAATAAGCTACTAGCATATTGAAATTAGGCCTATAATCCCTTTGTAAAAAAAATAAGTTGAAATCAAAGCAAGACAAAAAACACTTGGCAAAAAGCAAGACACTGTATTTTCGTTACTGTGTTTGTTTTAGACAAGTTTTATCTTTAAGAACCCATTAAAACATGTAGGTCATTTTTATATGGTTTAATTTTGACAAACATGACCTAATTCTAGATTGCGACAATTGCTACCGCTGCTAGCATTACACAAATGCGATAAATTACGGTCTAATGCGAAAGCAATCTGGGATGGCAATCCAGATCTTGGCGTTATGCTGACATGGACCTTGCGTTACCGGCGTTACCATACTAGTGTCCCAAATAAACCAACGGCGTTGGTCTGCACGTTGGTGCACCCACGCCCGTTGTGAAGTATTTTTTCTTCATTTTTCTTTTTGTTTTCTACTTATATGTGTGTATCTGTTGATTGTGTGGAGTTTGTGTGTTTTTAGGGTGTGTTTTGGTGTGTTTTTTTTCAGCGAATCTAGATGAGGAAGAAGATAAGAACGTGGGTTTTTTATATTTGTGGTGGTGTGTGGTGTCATGGCCCTGTACTTTTTTTGTTAAGTTTTAAATTATGTATAGTTTGTAATGTATAGTTTAATTTAATAACTGAAAATATTATTTGGTTTAAAAAAATAAAAATAATGGGTCCCAAAAATATGGTGTTTTAGGATGTTATGATAAGAGGGGTTTTTTGGTGTGTTGGTGTTAAAATGTTAAAGTTGTTGTGGCGCTGATTTGATGGTGTTATGGTACCTAGCACTCTAAAATGAGATATGGATGCATTAATAATAAATATTGACTTATGTTGAATGAATCGGTAAGAAGATAAAAATTGGATGAATTAATATATCATTGTCCTAAAGAAAAAAGAAAATAAAAAGAGAGTAATAGTTAACTTGATCAATTGTACCATAAGGGTGGATGTAACCATTTTCTGAAAGCAAAGATCATCGAACGAAATTTTTTAAAGCTTAACGGTAAAGTAAAAATGTATGATTTATCAATAGCATGGTATCCGATTAAAGCGGGATGTGTATCATATAATTATATCTTTGGGTGAGGACATATAAAACTTTATAAACAAAATTTTCAAAGAGTATCTTGGAATTAAAAAAGTTATAAGATAGTTGACTCTTTATACATTGTTAGACTCACATCACTTTTTACGAATGTATATATAAGTCGATTCAAGTCAACTAAAATGCAATTTGAATGTTTGGTAATGTGTCACAATAATCAGGTAATGAGTTATTTAATTGTTTGACAAATCAGATTATTTAAATGTGGAAAATTGGTAAAAGAATGGAGGGCATTAATGTAATTTTGCATGCAATTTCCGTAGATGAATCAAAATGTGCCGTGAATTTATAAGCGCCAATAATGATACTAGTTATTTAGGTCTTCTGCATATCATACTCATTTAAAATACTTTATCACCTATTTGATTTGTTTCTTAAAAAAAATAGGTGTACACATATATATAATCATTAATGTGACAAATCTTGCGCGACCTAAAATTATTAGAGTCTTAGACGTTCGTCAAACTCACCCATCCTCAAAGACGGCTCTAATACGTAATTCACTTTACCGCACGGTTTGTTTCTATTTTTTTAACTGATGTAAATAACACAATCTATACGTAACAAAAGTCATGTAACTGAACAACGAGATGAGATGTTTAGACCAATATATAACTAAGGACGAGAAAAATGAATCTAATTAACGAATCTATAAGTTAAAAGTGAGAACCAGAAATATATCAATGTTATCAAGCTAGGGTTGGGGCAATTTGTTGGTACCCGACCTGTTAACAAAAACCAATACTTATCCTTGATCCAAAAGTCCTAAAATGTATTGCCATTACTTTTTTTATATATCTTAAATGTATTTGGTTGGTCACATGTTTTAAAAATGTATATCAGAATTGATGTAATGATGTAAGTTTTTCTAGTTTTGAAAAATTTGATATTAAGGCATTACTTTATTTCAATGAGGTCTTCAAAAACTTATGTTATATAAAATGAGTCATTGTTTTATATGATATAATGCAAACTATTTGTTTAAACATCCAACATGTTGCCCTTAAAAATTTCAGAGCCTTAGGCGTTCGTTCACCCCCTCCCCCCTTCACATAAGGCTCTAATACTTAATTTGCTTTATTGCAAGGCTTGCTTCTATATTTGTACATGATGTAAATAACACGGTTTATACCGAGTCAAAAAGACATATAATTAACTAACGAAATGAAATGTTTAGACCAATATATAACTAAGGATGAGGAAAGAGAATCTAAGAAACGAAACATTGAGTGAAAAGTAAAAACTAGAAGAAATCAAGGTTATTAGGCTAGGGTCGGGGCAATTTGGTGGCACCCGACCCGTTTACAAAAAACCAATACTTATCCCGACCTAAAAGCCAAAAAAGTTGTCATTATTTTCTTTATACATCTTAAATATATTTGGTTCGTCACAAATTTAGGAGATGTATAATCAAACGTTTTTCTAGTTTTAAAATTGATGTAATGATTTTAAGTTTTTTCTATTTTTACAACATTTGTTATCAAGACATTACTTTATTTTGATTTACTTTTCCTATTTATTGTTTAACCTTGAATAACACATATTATTATTTTCAATAAAAAAATATAACATACTTAGCGTGTTTTACTTAGATTTGAAAATGTAATAAGGGCATATAAGGCGAACTGGGCTTGCTAGATGTCTAAGCCTTTTGAGCTTTTCTTGTAGTTGTATATAATTTTCAGTGTCCTTGTTTTTGTCTGTCTTGCTCGTGGTTTTTGTAAAGTTAGTTTCTGTCTTGTTGCTTGCCTCCTTCTTGGAGCTTTCTAATAAATTTATGAGCTTTTCAAAAAAAGGGCATATAAGGTATCATGTGTGTTTGTTTGAAAGAGGTTATAATTCAACTGAAGATACAATCATGAACTTGGAAAAATCAACAATATTAGTAATGGTTAATAACTTGATAGTCAGCGCATCCACCATAAGAGGTTTATAAATAGATTTAAGGAACTTGAAAAATTTATAAATTATTTCAATCATAGTGAGAAGTTATTTTACATCTAAGTGGCATCAAAAGGCCTTAGTTTTTAGACCTCTTTATAAATACAACACAATTAATGTATTTGTAATATGAAACATTTATAAAGTTGTAACACTTAATTTATCATAATGAGAAAATGTTATAAACTCAAAAGAGTTATAATTTATTGATTTGTGATGACATGAAGCACTTGTAAAGCTTTGTTAATTTTAACCATAATGGATACCTTTAGCATTGGCTTAAAATTTGTTATAAAAAGATAAGAAAGTGTTGAAGATTCAAAGCTTGTTTGGCACAAAGGTTAAATGGCTTTCTAAATCAGTAAATTTTATAATTTTACCAATTTGCACACCCATGTAAATGCATTATTATTTAATGCAACTGTTTTTTTATTTTGCTAGCATGTGTTTATAATCATATTTAATGCATGTTGATGTCACTATAATTGCATTTAATTAATGGCAAAAATGATACTAAAATAAGATATGGATGCATTAATGATAAATATTGACTTTTGTTGAATGAATTGGTAAGAAGATAAAATTGGATGAATTAATATGTCATTGTCCTAAAGAAAAATGAAATTGAAAAGAGATTAATAGCTAACTTGATCAATTGTAACATAAGGGTGGATGTAATGATTTTTTAAAAGTAATGATCATCAAATGAAAATTTTTAAAGCTCAAGGGTAAAGTGAAAATGTATAATTTATCACTGGTAGGGTATTCGTGCAAAGCAGCGACGTGTACCATATAATTATGACTTTCGGTGAGGACATATAAAACTATAGAAACAAAATTTTCAACTAGTATCCTGTAATTAAAAAAGTTATAAAATAATTGATTCTTTATACATTGTTTGACCTACATCTATTTACGAATGTATATATAAGTCGATTCAGAAGCAAGGCCTCTTTGTTTTGTTCGATGGGCTCAATATGATTGTACTCGTTGAGCTTGTGTTTAGTACCGAAGGGTTTTCCATCTATCACTAGCATCATGGGAACTCTTGTCGTATCGGCATACGTCCATGTGAAAATATATGCATTGACTCGAAGCAATTCCTGTAGTCTTCTCTTGGACTCTGTTGGAAGTTGTTTACCAATGAGTACCGTCTGTTCTGGGTATCGCTCATTGAACGTGACTCTTTCCTCAATGTCTGCGTAACTAAAGAGGACATTCGAAGGTTTAGGGGAGCTTTCTTTAACCCTTTTTAGGCGTATTTGACTCTTCCTGCGTTGTAACTTGAGTACACGCTCTACAAAAGCATGAGAAGAATAACTTTTTTATGATGCGCTTTGAAGGCCCAAAAATGCAAATAATTGATTATCAAAAATATTTTGTCTAACACAACATACGTAGTAATTGCGTTTTTGAAGATTAAATCACATTCCCAAATACTCTCTTAGTAGAAAGTTTTTGTTTTTATTTTTACTTTGAAGATGAGAATACATTTTGTTTTACATTGCTTTGTATAATAATCTTAATAACTTGTATTTTTTTTATTCGAGAGGCGTTTCAATAATAACATTATTTGATTGTATATAGCTCATATATCACTTCACAAGATCTTCCACAATCTATGTATACCACGTTCACGTGTCTCTTCGAAACCAAACCACGGGATCAGTCGAAGGTGCTTTGTCGATGACGGGAGGAAACGTTGTTTCCCTTACACCATGGACTTCTTGCTTTACAAACTTCCTTTTGGGATAACTTTGCCTGATCATAAGAATCGAGGCTTCGGAAAAATTATTATATTTATCGCTCTTCTTCCAGTTACCTTGTTGTGTGTCGGAGGCCTTCGCTTTACCTTTTCTGATACCTTTTACCAAGTGTGCAAGCTTTCCTGACCTATACGCTTCTTCGGTCTGCCTTTTTAACTCTCGACAATAATCGGTGTTGTGACCATGGTCTTTGTGAGATTGGCAATACTTGGACATATCCTTATTCTTCCCCTTTGCTGTCATACGGGGAGGAGGATTGAAGTCCTTCGCAACCTTCTCCGTTGCCAATATATCCCTTCAAGATTTAACAATATTACCAAGTATACCATGGTTAGGACCTTTGTTGTATGAAGTAAACCTGTCACGACTCTTGTTCTTGTTTCTTAAATTCCCCACGAGGTATTCCTCGCAAGTTTGTCAAAACCTTCCATGTACTTAACTGGTGCCCCATTCATAACCATTTCTTTAGCCTCTATCCACGTATAGGTTTTCTCCATAAGGGCTTTGTAAGTAGTAGGCACGAGGTCCTGGTAGTAAAGAACTTCTACCAAAACTCCTTGTTTTCAACGCCATGTACGACGCCTGAAATTCTTGCTCTTGTTTAAGCCCAGTAGTATCTTCAAAGGTTCTTCATGTACATAATGACGAAGCTATAGTGGATTCTCTTTCCTTCTGCTTACTGTTGTGCAATGCTGATGGGTTTAGTGATTTTCTTTATGAAGGTTGTGGTGAGACCTAAATTTAGCCTTAAGGTCATCATAGTTCACTATGCTGCCTAATTTTTACATAGTCCACGAAATATGAGCATAGTCTCGTAAAGTGTAAGTAAACATATGACAGGCTCGGAGTATAGGAAGTTATAAGGCTGTGCGTACATATAAATAACATCGAAGGAGCTATAGTTATGTGTAGGAGTATTAAGGTGGTGATTAGGAAACGGTTTATAGGAAGAACACCCTCTAAAAAAGGGTTTCCTCCCATAGAGGTAGGTTGGTATGTCGGAAGCTGGCTAAAAGGCACATTACTATGGGGAGCATAATGGTAAGCATAACTAGGATGGTTGGTCTGACCATTTATAGGAGGGTATAAACTATGAGGATATGATTGAGTTTGGAATGGAGCATACATACCATTAGGGGGACTATTTCCCCCTTGATTGACCGAAGGTATATTGCCTACTGCTACACTCGGGCTTATTTAGGCAGAGACTTATAACAGGACTCCTTGTTACCGTTCCTTGCAGGATGTACAACCATCAAACGGGAGGTAAGTTAACCTCCATATTCCCTTCATTACACGTTCTTCCATTAGAAACTTCCCATATTCTTTCCTCTGCTATCCTTCCATTTCCGTTCGGAGCCCTCTCTAATATCCCCTCGAATCCTACAGTTCTCCCGCTGGTTCTTCGAATAATCGGTGAGGCCAATTAGTTAAAGGTTATGGGCTGTGCCTTGTCATGGGTCGGAAGGCTAGGTCGATTCGATCTCTTCATCATAGTCTTTACTGGAGTATTCCAACTCTCTTTGTATCCCTTCATCTTATGTTTGTCTCTTGTAATCCTTCATCAAGGATTCTAGCGTCTTGAAGTTGGCTTCGACAAAGGCCGGACTAATCACTGGTTTAGGTTTAGCCGTGTCGTGGCACGATGGATGAGGTTGTTTCAGGATGAGATCGTGTGGTGAAAGTGGAAGCGGGGGTTATCAGAGGTAAAGTCATTGGTCTGTGTGATGTTTGGTTAGCGGGTTAAGTCGAGAACACGGAGGGGTGTATCTTTTTTTCTTGATGTCATGCCGGAAAAGTAGCTAACATGGTTAGGTTTTTACAAACTTGGAAATAACAGCACTAATTGTAGCATGTCCCACGGATGATGCCACTGATTGTGCAATAGATGGTACTCTCAGGCCTTCGATGGTGATTGAAGGGTATATGGGGTGTATGTTCCAGCCAAGTTGTTCGTAACCTACAATAAGAAATACGAAGAACCATACGGTTAAGTGATTGGTAGGGGTTGAACCTCTTGCGAACCACCTACGGCGTGCGGATAAAGTATATGACTTTGGTAAGTAAGTGATTTGAAAGTGTGTTTAAGGGTGATTAACAGATAGCTATACCATAATGAAGTGACCGGCTTAGCTATTTATAAGAGAAGGGAAATAGTTTTGGCATACCTTAGCACATTTTTAGGAGATCATGGTGGTGTCCTATTATTTGTGGTAATCGCCGGGCTTGGTGCCCCACGTTCTCTTCCTTAGCTGGAAATCCAGGGTTGAGAGGTGATCGCGGGCGGAAGACCAAGTTAAGAGTGATTCCGACTTAGCCATCTTTGAAGCTACACCTTGAAGGGTGTGAGGCTTCGACTGACGAATTCCCAACTAGTAACCATTGCTTCGTGAATGATTTTACGCCAATAGAGTTTTATGGGGACTACTTAACCTTGCGAGTAAGTAGCTTTCAAGAGAGTTCGAAGGGGAGACCTTCGAACTGCTCCAAGGGTACGTCATCAATTTTAAAAAGTCCAAGTTGATGAAGCTCAGTTGACCATAAAAAACCGTAAGATATGAACATATAAACGTTTCTTATATTGCTTACTTGTTTTTCTATTTACTTTTACATCATCTTCAAGTAAGGTTTGTTATGCATGCATTTTAAATTATATATAAGTTCATTTGCTCTATTTTCGTGAGAGTATTTTTGATAAATAGGATATGATGTCATAACCACGCTCTACAAAAGCATGGAAAGAATAACTTTTTTATGCTGCGCTTTGAAGGCCTAAAAACGCAAATAATTGATTATCAAAAATATTTTGTCTAACACAACATACGTAGTAATTGCGTTTTTGAAGACTAAATCACATTCTTAAATACTCTCTTAGTAGAAATGTTTTTGGTTTTTATTTTTACTTTGAAATGGGAATACCTTTTGTTTGTACAATGCTTTGTTATAATAATCTTTAATAACTTATTATTTCATTCGGGATGGTGGTTTTAATAATAACATTATTTGATTGTATATATTGTTTAGCAATTCTTTGCTTAAAATTTACTTTTCGAAATCTTAAAAGATATAAGAAAAGAATGTCTAAAATGTTTTATATGTATTATAGATCAATGAGTTTATAAAAATTAAGAATTTATTTTAAATTATATAGATTTTAAGGAAACCGTATATAATACAATAAAAAAAATTTGAGGTTGTTTAAGAATGCTTACGTATTAAAAAACCTATAAGCCTTTTGATAAGTTGGAAACAAATAAATATAAAAACAAAAAGCTAAAATATGGTTGAGTAAAGCTCGAGTTAAACGTGACCCTTAACTTATTATTATACGTATGATCAATGACGGAACCAGGAAAATGGCTTGTGGGGGGCAATTTTTTTTTTTTGCCAATAGCAACAAAATGTGAAAGAAAAAAATGTGATCGAAATAATAAATCGAGTATTATTACTTAGAGATGAAGGATTTATAAGGTTTTAAAGTGTTAAACTGTTTCGAAGAATCTATTTTAAATTATATACATTTTTATGAGAAATCGTATATAATACAATAAAAAAAAGTTTGAGGTTTGCTTACGATTGCTTACTAAATAAAAAAGCTATAAGCTTTTGATAAGTGAAAACAAACTAAACAAAAGCTAAAAAATAGTAGAGTAAAGCTCAAGTTAAACGTAACCCTTAACTTATTATACGTGTCAGAAATATGCACAATGATACAGACTAATAAACCAAACACAAGCCAAAATCAAACTTAAACAACACTCTAAAAGCTCAAATACTTTAAAACTTTCAAGAAACAAAATTTGGAAATTGAAAAGAGTCATTAAGCACTTGTGTAAAACAATAACCTTTTTTATGGAAAGTATACATACACCACAACTTAAAGGACCCAATTTGTAACTTTTAATCTCAAATTCAACAATACGACAGCGTTTTATAATCTCCATTGCATAAATAACGTTTCGCGGCGATTATCATACACAAACACATTAAAACCATCCTTCACAAAAAAACACTTATTCCCGTTACTTCAATCTTTAAAAAAAATCCTTCAAAATCCAAATTTCATAATCAAAATCGTGAAATCTCATCAATGGAACGATCAAATCCACTCCATAATTTCAATCTACCACTAGCATGAGGTAAACATAAGTTATT
>BQNB010024671.1:0-48835 GCA_026074375.1 Tanacetum coccineum
TTTGTTGCCCAATGTGTAAGCTACTGCTACAATCCATGTTTATTAACCAGAATTACACCTTCATACTTATCCTTCCGTGAAGTGATCTAACATCGCTCTACATAAAAAAAATCCGTCCTATCAACACTTACAAACATAATCACTATGATGTTCCATGTACACAAATATATTTAATATAAAAATTCGCCAACGCCACACAAGCAAACAATAAGAACACAATCCTCAAAAATATAACACAATCACTATAAGTCTGAAAAACATCACACAATCATTGGCCAATCATTGATTACTCCCAACCCGTGCGAAAAAAACCACGACACAGCCCGTGTGCATCGCACGGGTCTGCATGCCTCGTAATATATAAAGATTAAGTCCTATGCCATAAATGTTAGTATTAATAGTTATAAATTTATAATGCTAAAATTAATAATTATAAAAATATAATATATAATATTTAAAAATTAAGAGTCTGTCATAAATGTTAGTATTAATAATTATAAAATTAAAATATTAGTATTAATAATTATAAAAATATAATATATAATATATAAAAATTAAGAGTTTTATGCCATAAATGTTAGTATTAATAATTATGAAATTATAATTTTAATATTAATAATTATAAAAAATAAGTTAAATACAAGTATTAATAATTATAATATTGGTTTTTCAAACTGCGAGATTTATTCACTTTAAATATTTAACACTAAATATAATTAGTTCATTTCAACAAGGGGTGACCATATTACCATCCATTCAATTGCTTAAAGTAATAGTAAATTCATAGACATGAATGAGGGTATAAAATATACATGAGTTCAGTTACTAAACTTTTGTTAATGAGTGTACAATATATGCACATAAGGCGAGTTGTCAAAATTTTGTGTTTCAAGCTATACAAAATTTGTCGTAAGGTTTAGAGTTTGATAAAGGTAAAGAATTATTATGTCATTTGCAAAGAGTTATGTTATTTGATTTAATTATATTATAGTATAAAAAATACATTGTTATTCATAAATTCTAATATGTAACTTCAAATCATGTTGATAGATAGATGAGAAATGAGAACCCATCGTCCATAAAATAATTTAGTATACATAAGCGATAAGAAAATAAAAGTTTAGTATGCCCTCTCATTTTTTTACTAGGTGGTTATTTAATTTGATATTAAACTTTAATTGTTAATTTATATGTTCGAAATTACAACATATGGTCTTTTGACAAACGAGGCTTGTCGACACCCGTGCATTACACCGGGCTTAGTCTGTGGGCAAAATTGGATTGTTACATAAGCTTCATTTACTGTATGCATCTTACCAACAGTTGAGATCCCAAATTAACCTCGCACGGGGAGAAATTCCACTTGCTTTGCCAAATTCATATCCTTGTACTTGCACATGATGATGGAGAAGGGCAGCTTCTCCTCGGCTGCAGTTATGGTCTTGCACAAAGTTGACCCTGCAAGTCTCTACCTCCTTCAATTATGGCTTCACTCTCTATGTGTTGAACCTCACTGCCTTGTGCTTCTATCCTTTCGATTCCCTTGAGAATCTGGTATTGTCCTGAAACCAAAACAATACATATAAGGAACCCAAGTCACGGTGTTTGATTAAAGTTGATATATTAACTGGGTTTTGGTCAACGAATTACATGAAAAATTCTTACTTCAACACGGAGTCTAATGACCAACAATCACATTAACAGCTTATAGTAGTTGATCTTCCTTATTTTCATGAATATCAATGTAACTATCATTCGTCACAACATATCTCCAAACACCTCTTACCTGCAAAAAATGGTTGAAAAATCCATTTGATTTGGAGTTCAAGGAAATGAAGATTCTTATATGTGACAACATTCTATAACTTAACTATGTAGGAAGGAGATGGGACTGTAGAGGGAAGTAAGGGACTAACCAATCAAGGTCGGACATTGCATAAGGGAGACTGAGAGCACCTGCTCTGACCATGGCAGTAACATCATGGAAGGAGGAATACCACCAATTAAGAACTGTAAAATCTATACCTTGAAAGTATCGGTTGCTAGGCAAGAATTCTTTGTCTTCGACTTGACATTTTTATATTTCTTTACTGTCTTACCTGGGTTTCCATCCACTCAAAAAGATTGTATAATTTCAGATAAAAATACACATATGAATATAAAAATTGATAGTCTAAAAGTAAACATGCATAGAAGGATTGTAAAAGCCGACTGTTGTGACATACATCCATATAACTTTTTATCTTTAGTTTAAGCAACGATATATGCTTAAGAAAGTATGGTGTTTGTCCACGAAAGTATTTGATAGCAGATTTCATTTGTATATGATGTGTTTGTGCTTGTTAACAAAATTACAAACAAACAACATTAAGTATATTCTCAGCAAGAAAAATATAAGTTGGCATGAAGCCACCAATATACGTAAAGAAACTGGTTATGCAACTAAAGAGAAGAGAAAGGGAATACCCTTTTGACAATAACAAAATTCCTTGAGACGTTAACTTTAGTGATCTGGCAGTAGTAGCACCATCCGCTGATATGACGAAATGTTTTTTTCTTGATGTATAAGATGCAAGACAACACCTTTATGTCGCTTCCTTCTCCACCATGTCCATTATGATACCAACAACAAACACATACGTGCAACCAAAGTGTAGTTTTGTATAAGCCTTCGTCATATAGACTAAAAAACACAGAAATATAGCATAAAAACATAACTTATACTTTTTCTAGTATAAGCTACTAATACACATATACCAAAAAGTCAGTTTCGCCAACGAATAAAACCCTTTTAACATCCCATTACTGTTACAAACACTAATGCCTCTTAAACCACTTCACGAAAGTAACGCACGTCAACTAAACATTAACAACCTAGTATCATCGTATTCTAAAACTCAATATACAATGTAACAACTTAAGCTCGTTAAATATTTCCTTTTTTATATCATATCTCTTTCAACCCTTTGATCCATTCGACCCTTTTGCTTATTTACTAATTTTCTTATTACCAAAGCATAAGTAAATGAGTAAAAGTGTCGCATATATTATAGATGAATTTCAACTTACTTGGGTCAATGCGGAACCTTTGAGGTTCTCTAGTCATCCATAAAAAAGATGCTCTCTACCTGTAAGGGTTTCCTAGAGTAGGAGCAGACTACATATACATAACATAATAAGTTAACATTAATAACTTCCTATGTCACCTTATGAATATATCTTAATACTTACTCAGAGGACATACACCCATGTTGGCACAAATCTGTTCCACGTTACTTCGTATATCCAGACCCCTGAACGTATGTTGTAGCAGAGCTTGGCTTATTGAGTCTAATCATTTGCCACAACCAAAATAATACATTCCATAAGAAAGAATATCGAAGCATAATCGGATGTTAGATTAACAACCGGGATAAAAAGGATGGATCAGGTGGGTTAGGTGACAGGTCAAAACGGGTAAAATCATAGTAAGGTCACATTGGGTTAACCAAAAACACTATATTTATTCATTTCCTATAGTTATTTTAAAGTAATTCATGTACTAAATACATTTACAGAAACTAACTAATACACTTACCAAACCTCTCAACCTCTTTGCCAATTTACATTCCACCTAAACTTTATAAGAATACCCATTTGAGGCATAAGTGATAAAACAGAATATGCACTTGTATATTTTGTATTTTACATAAATTACATACTGCCAATTAGGAATAAATTGAGATTTGAAAAATGACCATATGATACCAAGTGGTTTTTTGTGTTTATTGTCATCCAGGAAAACACTCAAATCCACTTTTCACTTCAAGCATCATTGTCAATATTAAAAAGCTTGAATAGATTTATACTAATTCTTGATGATCAAGAAACCAAAATACACACCCCCTGTTTGTTATGTTATTAATGTCAACAATTGGCTTGAAGCTGTGAAGTTGCAATAGCCATGATGATTGCACGTATTCTCCTACGTAAAAAATAGAAACAAATTGTTATATATAGGCGAAATATCACCCCATTGTTTTTATTTACGGCCACATGACAAAACAATTTTGTTTTACCATAGTGATTACTGTATTTAGGCCCAAGACAACTTAAATCGTGCATTGAAGTAGAAACAAACTCATAACCTATGTTGCCAAAGAATCACACATATATATTAATGTTGGAATAAACTATTTGGCTAAGAGAATGTTTGATTTGCTATTGGGCTGACTATTTGGTTAGTAAGACTTTAAGATGCACGGGCGCCATTTAATTGTTTCAATAAACAGATTCACAACCAAAACATTTTTGTCCTATGCCAGAAGAACTCTAAATGCCATGGATTTAAAGGTCGACAATGCAAAATCTATATCAATAAACCTTAGCTCTCCACTGAGCGTGTGACATAGTTTCAAAGGTAATGACCCGTGCAAACTAAGTTGCCACTGGTTACTAATATTGACTCAAAAACAATGCCACGACACTAATACTCTATTTATATAAATAAAACAAATGTGTTTGTGTGGAGCACTTACATAACTTGTAATATGTGAGAGTTTCTTACCTGATATTATCAAAAGTTATGCTTTTTGCCATTGTGGTTTTTTTCCTTCAATCGCCGCACCACCATCATCCAAAACTGAAAGTAAAAAAAGAAATATCCATTTATGAATTTTCTCGTCAATCTTTCTAAGAAATGTCCCACTTCAACAATTGACCTTCTTTTTCTTCCTCCTCCACTTACACCACTGCAGCCATGAATGAAACAAACTAAAAAAACCTAAAGTTTATAAAAACCACTAAATTTATTAAAAACAACTGAAATTAACAAAACCCCTAAATTATGACAAAGCCCTAATTTAAAGAATCGATAATCAACATGAAAAATACCTCAAGAAAGCTTAGTAAATTTAGAATCCTTGTTTAGAATATTGGTATGTGCTTAAATACACATACCTTTTACCCAATAAAATGAGCTAAAAAGACCAATAATGACCAATAATTGCATAAAAATGCATTGTATTTGTTTGTATTGTGAATTGTGTCTTGCAGGTAACGGATACAACGTAAATTGAAAAAAATAGAGCAAAGCGGACAAAACCGAGCACTGGAATGGAAAGAGTACGAGAAAACAAAGCCGAAGGCATACCCATCTTCCACGGACCAACCCGGGCTAATTTTATTGGGCCGAGTCAGCCAAATAAGAATGATACTATATATCTTAAGCCCTTTATAAGCCTTAACCAATCCATTAAATATTTTAACCCATCAAAGGCCCAAACTCATAAAATAAGCCCAAGTCAAAGCCCAAACAACCCCCGGTCAAAAACCCATGTTTATAACATACTCTTATAACCTTGACTGAGTCAAAGTTACTGTGGATCTTCCCTTCCCTCCATTTTCATCCCACAATCAATGCATACAGGTAAATCAATCTAATACATACACGAACCCTTTGTTTCTAGAAGCAGCTAACACGTCTGACACTTTTGAGAGCCACGTTGGCAATCCCACACAATATCATTGGCTGAGAAATGTGGCACGCAATCCAACGGCTACGATTTAATGATTGATGGCGGTTATGATTAGAGGGCTAAGATTAGAGATTGGGGAGCATCCTGGAAGGCTAGAAGGTTCTTCTCTTAGTTATAAATAGCAGGGCAATCACACAGTATAAGGCATCTAGGAGTAGGGTAATTTAGTGTAGTGTAGGTTCTTATTTTCTAGCTTATTAGTGCTTATTTATATTACTGTCTTTTAAATCTTGTATTTCCTTTCAAGTAATGTAATTTTCAATAAGTGTTAATTAAATTGAAGTTTGCTTTAAATTCATGTTCAAATTCCTCCTTTATGCAATAATGTTGTTTATCAATAAGCTCTAATAAGCTAATAAGCTCATTTACTCCTGTCTTACTCAGTTAAGCTTTTTCAAAAGCTTAACTGAGTTTTCACTCTTAAATTCACTCAAATCAATTCAATTTACTTGAATAAGCCAAATGGGATGATAAGCCAATTCTGGAAGGGCTTATAGGCTTATTCAAAGCTTATTTGAAAGCTAGCTTGTAGATTAGCTCATTTGAGCATTTAAATCCTTGTTTAGAGCAAAGGATTAAGTTATACTTTTCCTTTTCATTTCTTAGCTTATTTTCTGCATTTGCTTATTAATCTGCTTATTCACTGTTTATTTGTGCTTAATCTAAGTTTTAGAGTCATTTGTTCAAATTAGTTGTAAGACTGTTTTATTAGAGGTCATATTATCTTAGTCATTATCTTATTGAACTGGTGCCTATTATTTTGAAATTATTGCTTATTTGTCTTTAAAGATCAATATTAGTCATCTGTTTGCAATAATCCATGGTTTGTGAGGTTTAAATTAGCTTAAAGCTGATTTTCAAAAGCTTAAAAGGGTGTTTGGGATAAGGGTGATTAGCCCTCTTAGCTTATCTTCTTTTGCCAATTAGTTTAGTTCTAGCTTATTTAGTCAATGCTTAATATGATTTTAGCTTATTTGCTTAATCAATAAGCTTTTCTGTCTTTTAGCTTAGTTTAAGATTTTGAAGAAGTCCTTTCATATTCTTCAAAACTGTATGAACCTTTGATTTTCAAAAGTTTGTTTAATGAGTAGTAGCTGTGTTCATTTTTTGTCTCCTAATGCATCATTACAAGTCTATTTTAAGTGCATAGGCTGTGGAAAAAACTTAAAGTATGGTAGGTCTAAAAACAATCAAGTTGTAGTATTTGGTATTGAGCTCTAAAATCCTTATTGTGTAGATTATTTGAGGTCAGTTAATAGCTTATCTTAGGTTAATTTTTGTTAAAACCATCTTAATGTAGTATGGTCTTGATTTTTTTGAGTCTTTTGTTTGATAGAAATTGTTTTAGAGTCTTATTTTTAAGCTTCAAATCTGTCATTTCAATTTCAAAAAGCCAAAAGTAGAGTAGCTGTCATTTTTTCCTTGCTTTTTCTAGCTTATTTCTTAAGCTTGTCTGCTTAATTCATGCTTATTTATTTCCTTTAGGTATAGGTATTCATCTATTTTTGGTTAATAGTTTGTTCTGAGTGCTTAATTGTTCAAAAAGCTAGCTTAAACTTTGGTCACAAGTCTTTTAAAATCTGTCTTAGTGTCAAGTTGTCTTAAGGGCTTTAGATGATCTCCAGCTTAATCTATTTGCTTCTTTCCTGTACATTAGTGCTTATTAGGACTAGGTATTAATCTACTTTAGTTTTTTGAGTTTTTCCATTTGCTTATGTAGTTAGAAAATTCCAAACAGTTTAAGCCTTAAGTCATATAAGCTTTTAAGGCAACTTGCCAATTTCGGCTTTTTCTAGCTTATTTTTCAGTTTTGCCAAAAGGTCCTTTTATTAAAAGTTCTTATTTGTGCTTATATTTCAGCTTTTTCAAAAGAAAAATAAAAAATGTTTTGTTAAAAAGGGTGGCCACAGGTTTCGAACCTGTGACCTCCCCCTTTTATACCAAAGCCTTAATACACGCACCCACTACCATCATGCCCTTGGGGCTTTTATGTCCACCTTTTACACCCTTAATTACTTAAGGTTGTTTTCCTATTTTGCTTATCAGCTTCTTTTTGCTTATTTACAGCTTATTTGTTCAGCATTCCTTCCAGCTTTTATTTTTCTTAGATTACTCATAGTCTAAAGTACTTTCCCTAATTTTTCTAGAATTTTCATAATTAGTTTGCTATTTTTAATATTTAATTTAAATTAAATATGTTTTTAATTCATAATAATTAAAATAAAAGTCAAAAAAATATAATTCTTTTTCTGAGAATTATTTATAGTCATTTAGGATTTATAAAAAATAAAAAAACATTTTTGGGTTAAATTTTGATTTACTTGCTTAAATGTCGCGATATTAAATTCCCGTTAACGTTTTCCGTGCTTAGTCTTTAAATGCTTTAATTGTTTACTTGTCTTTTACATGTTTTTATGCGTTTTCATTAGTAGTATTAGAAACCAAATCAAAGTCTTTAAAACCATTCAAATCACGCGATCACGAACTTAATCGATTCTCAATTCACGCTTCGTCGAGGAAACGACCCGGGAGGTTTTTTGAAATTTGCTTTGGTTAAAAACGATTTTCTAGAACCCGACGGAAATACTATACTATACTATTTTTGACTAATCCTTATACTATATTTTACGTATACATATTCGGGAGGAATCAATTTTTGGCGCCGTTGTCGGGGAAGTGTGTGACGATTATCGTGTTTTGTTTGAAGATTAGTTTTTGAAGACCCTTCCTCGTGAAGTTATCGTTTTTAATTGTGAATATTTTGTTTTTATTATAAAACCATAAAAATCCAAAAATATTTTTACTTCCTTATTTTTATTATTTCTTATTTTTATGTATTATTTTAAAAAATCTATAAATATTCTTCTTTACCATCTTATCCGTTTAATTCTTATTTTCTCAACCCTCTAATTTCGTTTAATTCTTATGTCTTCATTCATCCAACTTAATTGTTCTGGGTGTGGAGAGCCGATTGATGATGTACGTTGTCGATGGTGTACTTGTGAGAGGTGTTGATATGATCTTAGAGATGGATTTTGTTTGTTTTGCAATTCAAGAGACGGAAATTCATTCGCTTATGATCTAAATCCGAATTCTTTCAATGATTCTCAAAATCTTTCCGACTACCCTCCACAACCCTAATACCAGACGTATTCTTGTGAGTTATGTGGGAACGATGCTCATTATGGTTACGATTGTCCACCTCAAGTTCCGATTGTCTACAATAAAGAACCGTGTTTCAATCAGAACTTTGATAATAATTTTCCACAAACTTCATTAAGTTTTCCACAACAATACCTTTGTTGTGAGAACTGCGGGGGTCCTCATGAAAGTTTTCAATGTCAACCGATGAACCAAAATTTCTATAATTCTTCCAGTTTTGACCAATTTCAACCCCCGTAGTATCCCGTCATTCATCATCCTCCGCAAGAAACGAGTAAGGAAATTTTGCAAGCCAGAGAAGACCTAATGAAATCTATACAAACCTTTTTAAAGAAGTTTAATCGTATATCTTTTAGAGAAACGCCAAAGGTTTTATCGCTAGCTTGGGAGAAATTTTTTGAAATTCAGCATGCTCAACCAGAGGATATACAAGAATTGCTTCATAAACTTCTTAAAGATTTGCAAATTATAAGGGAGGAGCTGGCAGAATATATTAATTCTCCGAGTTGGAATCGTCCTGCCTTCTACGACGATGATGATGATGATGAGTACACTATTCAATATAGGGAATATTTAGAGAATTCGTCTAATGCAATCACACCCGTCTTACCAATCGAGGAACCCGATAACTCTCTAAGTATGGGGGACGAGCATCTTAGCACTATTCTAGAAACGGAATCAGACGAAGTAACAAAGTCTAGTGTTGAGGACCTTGTCCCAATCCCAAGTGAGTCCGAGGGTATTTCCAACGATACGTGTGATGTGCCTTTTTGTGATAATACTCCTCCTCTTGATGTTTTAAACGATCACTTTGAGATTTTCTCCGATTTTAACAATGATTGTACTTCAAGTGATGACGATTCTTTTGAGGACATCGATTACGTTGAGGCATCACCTCCCGATTCTGAACTCGTCAGTTTAGAGGAGGAGAAGGACGATATACTTCATGAGAAATTATTGAATATCAATCTTCTTATTGCTTGTGATTCACCTTCGAGTGATGATTTCTCTCCTATTAGTATTTTTGAGGAAAAATCCGTGACTTTCTCTAACCCTCTTTTCGATTAAAATGATTTTACCTCTAGTGATAATGAGTCACTATCTGATGAGGACGTTTCGGAAGATGTTAAGATTTACTCAAACCCTCTTTTCGAATTCGACGACGAGTATATCTCTAGTGACGTAAATCCTCTTTTTGATGAGGTGTTAGAGGACATCGAGTGCAAGGATTCTTATGATTCCAACCTTGATGAGTCGACTTTCCTAGTCACACCTTTTTCCAATTCTAATAACGATGAGTGTTGCACTCCTAGTGACGACGTTAAGCTTTTACTTCACCATGATCCGTCTATAAGCGTTGTTTCCATTCTCGAGGGGTTCACCGATGAACCGCCTCTCGAAGAGAATGATGATTTATTTGATTTGGAATCTAAAGAGAATGATTGGAAGAAGATTTTGTACGATGCTCCAATTGATGATTTGATTACCGAGGACAAAGTTTTCGACCCCGGGATTCATGAGATAATTTTTTCTCCAACATATGGAAGTTTACCCTTTGAGGATCACCATTATTTTTCCTTCACATATGTTATCCGAACTTTTCTTCCTTATTTCACTTATCCGGTGAATTCTCCTTTTCCTCTCTCCTCCGGGAGTGAGGATATCATTTTTGACCCCGGCATCTCCGCTTTTCGTTTTTCTTCTCTAAAGCCGATGGCATATGAATGTCCAATGGAAGTTTGCTCTTCCACGTGTTTCGTTCCTACTATCACGATGATATAGGGTGAGTCAAGCTAGAGACTCGCACAAAAACAAGCGCTTCGCGGGTGGCAACCCATGCTTATCCTTCTATCTTCTTTCTATTTTCTAATAAGTGTGTTGTGATGAGGCTCGTTTCTTTCTCGTGTTTCGTGGTTTGTGATGTTTGTCCAGGATTGCCCGGATTATGAAGGCTCTCGTGCTCGGTGTTTTGTCCATCGTTCACTCGCTCTTCAAATCCTTAGCATGCTTATATTGGGAATCCGATATCCTTAATCTTATCAACTAACGTTTATCTATTAGCATACTTAATAAACGGCTTTAGATTTGCGTAGAGACCCCTTTATATCAAGATTATGCATTGAAATTAGTATGGGGGAATCTCACATTGAGGACAATGTGTAGTTTTAGTATGGGGGGAATCTATCGATTTGATTATACCTGCGACCGTTGTTCTCACGTAACCCGTTTTTCCACCAAAAATATGTGATTTATGTGAAAATAGCAAAATTTAAAAAAATTGTGCATAAAAAAGTGATAAATATTGGAATAAAGTAATGAAATAAGTGTTGTGACACAAATAAAGGTGAGAACAAGAAATAAATTTTGATCCGACCGGTTTTATACCTTAGCTTTTTCCTTAACATATTTAAATCGAGTTTGTTGCTAGTCTTATGTAGGCTTATCCATTATGCCGAACTTGATTTATTAGAGTTAAGATTGTTGCCAGTCTATGTGACTTGTTAAAGTGCCGATCTTAATTCGCTAAGCTAAGCATTCGCAAGTCTCTTTCTTAGAGATTTTAAATTGCGAAGAATGAGAAATGATAGAGTCGAGTATAAGTCATGATATTAAGCGTGGAATAGTTGGTTTTTTTTAAAGCTTATAAGTATTAATTGTGGCTTTTTCTCCCATTAGCTTGTTTTACTTTTATATAAATAATGTTTAATAAATAAGGTTGTCCGGTTCAACTTAATTTTTAGTAACTTTCCACTAACTTAGAAGACGATGCCCAATAAATAGGTACACATCAGGATTTGGAATTTGGCATACTATATATATCATATGAATAATTACTTTACTTACACCTTAAAGAGACTTCGGGTATATGGTGTAAGTAGAGTTAATCATGAGATTACTTATGCCTTAAAGAGCCTAAGGGTATATGGCGTAAGTGATTAAATTGTTCATACATTAAAGAGCCTTAGGGTATATGATATGAATGATTGAATCATGTTTAATAAATGATTTGTTTGTACCTTAAAGAACCTTAAGGTATATGGTGAAAATTTAATCTCACTTGATTTATGTCTTAAAGAGCCTAAGAGTATATGACATAAGTTAAGTTAAGTAACCTAATAAAAGCCAAATTTCGGTCATCTCGATGTGGACCTCATCAGTTTTCAAGGATAGGGATAGAAGCTAATTTTTATCTTTAACCGTCCCGCTTTATTTTCAGATTTAATAAATATCGAAATAAGTCTTAAAGAGCCTTAGGATATATGACAAAAATAAAATCTTGAGATACAAAATTAGAAATAAGGTAGGAAAAGTAAAACACAATTAGTATTTATGAGTAGTGTTAGTATCATGACTTGTATTTGACAATGATCTTGTTTTTAAGCTTAGTATGGAGAAGTGAAAGTTGGGGACGATGAATTTATTTTGCTTGTTTCATGATCCTAAGTATTATCAAAGAATAATGAAAACACAATATTATGAAGTGTTGAAGTATGGAAAGTTATGAAAAAGCATACAAATATTGGAAAAATGTTGAAAATGAAAAAATGAGGCTTTTCAGAACTAATGTTTCTTTAATCCCTTAAGATGAATACTTAGCTACTTTTTGAGGTAATTAATGAAGGGGGATTAAGATTCTTAGTTTTCTAAAAGTGTTATTTATAATATTGCGTGAGGACACGTCAATACCTTAGTATGGGGAAATTTGGTATGTGCTATTTTACACATACCTTTTACCATGAAAAACGACCTAAAATGACCAAAAACAATGAAAAAATGCATATATATTGTTAGGAATTCACTTTTACGTGACGATATTACAGAATTACCATAGTTTATCATAGTCACATACGCGAGGACTAGAATAGGCAACTATGTATAGTTTAGAGGCGTATGGGCTATATATACCCCTCTATGGCTTCCATAGAGGGGTTGAGTCATTTGGCATTGTTGAGTCATTTGTATCCTTCATTCATTTTCCATCTAATATCACAAGTCCATCTTCCATCTCTCTACTTTCTCTCACTATAATGGCTATCATGTGGTTTGACTCACCAAGACCACCGGATCATAGTTTTCGTGAATCTTACAATTGGTATAGAAACTGTTTATAACAGTTTTCTTTTTCATTTTTATAAGTTATTTTTGGTCCTTTCTAGTTTTCCAAAAATTCATATACACCCAGTTCTGTTTTTGGTCTCAGCTTATTTAAGCTTATATCACAAGCTTATTTTTGAGCTAATCTATTTTTTTGGTTCCATATAGTTTGAAAAAGCAACAACTCAGATCCATGTTTTTGGGTATAGTTCAACCGAACGAGTTCAAACCTAGACGGAACCGAACCAGTCAATCTTCTTCACGAACCGAACTAGTTCAACCGATCGAGTTAATTTATGAGAAGGAACCGAACGAGTCCAGTTGAGAAGAAACCGAACCAGTCTAAACCAAGAGGACCCGAACGAGCAAGAATCATTGAGAACCGAACGAGTGTTCTACTTTGAGAACCGAACGAGTACTAAGCAACTCGAACCGAACTAGTCAAAAGCTATATGAGCCGATCTAGCTTTTTCATAGGCAACCGAACTAGCAAGTAGCAAAGAACCGAACGAGTTACAAACCTTTGTGAACCGAACTAGTTGATTCAATAAGAACCGAACTAGTCAAAACTCTCAAGAGCCGAACGAGTTCAACATTCATGTAACCCGATCTAAACCCAACCGAGTCAACTCGGTATTTACCGAGTTGACCCGGATAACTCAATGAGTCCGAGTCAAGGTCTAACGCAACAGAAATGAAGAATGAAGAGACTGACTCGACTGATACACACATCAATTACAACCATCAACAACATTCATCAACCAACACAGCAATGATTGCAAGGAATGAATGGACATGATCAAAGGAAGCGTATAACAGATTTGGGAACCTAGAAGCTTCACTCAGCTGCTATATAAAGAGATCAACTTCTCACACGCATTATCTCCCCTTTTCTGCATTTTTTTAGGTTTTAGTAGCTGTAATTTTTCATTTAAAATGTAATTTCCTTTTAAGCTTTTGTAATCTGTTTTGAATATCAATAAAATCATAGTTTGCTTTATAAAATTTGTTTGTGCTCCTTTATTTTCAAAAGCTCATTTTTATTCAAATGTTGTTTAATAAGCTTGTCACTGTCTCATAAGCTCATTGTAAGCTCTCTAAGTCTCTAAGCTTAGATTAGAGCTCAAATTGATCAATAATCTAATTAAATGTTTAAAATTAAAAAAAAGAAATACCTTTGATATAATTTATGGATTTGACTTATTGGATGATGAACTGAAAGGGAAGAGTTCATAGGACTTAACCTAGCTTATCCTTCTATGAATAAGCTAGATCTTGTTGATAGCTCACTTAAGCAATATAATCCTTTGTTGTCAAGGCAATTGGAAGATATTCTATTTCATTCAGATTTAGCTTATTATTTCAATTCAGCTTATCTAGTGGCTTATTTTTTAGCGTAATTATAGCTTAATTGGTCTACTATACTTATTAGTTAAACAGGTATTCATCCATTATTAGTTATATCACTTGAAATCTTAAAGAGTGCATTAATTCGCTTTTAAAACTCATAAAACTAAAAAAAATATTAGCAAAACTAGTAGCTTATAGATTCTGCTTATTCAGTAGCTTAAATTTGCTTATTAGGAGTATTAGTAGCTTATAAGTATCTGGTATTAGCAAATATGTTCATTAAATCTAAAAAATTATAAGCTTAAAATGAGGTTTAACACTTTAAAGGGTGTTTGGTTAGCAAGTACCAACTCCAAGTTAGCACTGCCTAACCATTAAGCCTTTTAAAATTGAGTTTCAATTTCATCTTGAGCTTATAAGATTAGTTTTAGGGTCTTCTTAGATTAGAATCAGTTTATAGAAACTTAATTGTAGTGTTTGAATTGTATTGTTACCTCTGGTTATAAGCAGTTTTAGCTTGCTTGTTTTCAGCTAGTTTCATTAATCAATACATCTTCAATTTTAGTTAATACAAGTGTTTAAGCCAAGTTTTTTTACCTGCATTTGTTGGATTTAAGTTTGGGACATTTTAGTGCAAACTGCATTAGTAGTTAAAATACACAAAAAAATCAGAAGGTAAATTTAGTTTTTAGGATTTAACTTTGAGCAAATAAGTAGATTACAGGTCATAGTTCATGAGTTAGCATTTAGTTTTTTAAAAAATTAGGTTATCTAGTAAGATGTTTTTAGCTGTCAATTTGCATTTTGTCTTTTGAAAAATCAAGTGTGTACTCAAACCTATTGAGTAATTCAGCAGTTTTCACATAGCTCTTTCATAAGCAACTTAGTTATTTTCAAAATAATTTTTATAAGTAGATTTAGGTAGCTTATTAGCTATAGTATAAGCCTGCATAAGCCAGATTCCTACAAGGATCCAATAGCTCATTGAAAAATAAGCTTAAAGGTCCTTTCAGGGCCTGTTTAGTTCTAAGATTTTCATTAAATGCTTATTAGAGAATAGTAGCTTATAGCTTGTAGGTTTAACTTAATTTTTGTTTAGACTAGCTCATAGGAAAGATTAAATTTGTTCGTAGCTTATTAAATCAAGTTAGCTTTATTTTAGCCTTTTCCATTTAAACCAAAAAGCACCTAAGTCAGTAACTATTAGCTTTTTCCATAGTGTTTTTTCTTTTCATATTTGTATTTTCAAAATGAATTTTCCTCTGCAATTTTAAAATGACATTTAGGTTAGGCTTTAAGTAGTAATTAATCTTATCTTCATAAGGTTCTGTCTTTGAGCTTAAAATTAAGCTCAAAGTTATCACTCTGTCTGTTTTGAAATCTGTGGGCATTCATTAAAGTTTAATTTGAATTTCAGCTTATGGCTTATATCTTTGTGCTTATTTCTGTCATAAGTAGCTTATTAGGGTAGACTTAAATAGTTAGTAGCTTATTGATCTTAGTTTTCAGCTTATTTCATTTTCTTAGGTTCTTAAATTTAAATATATATATATATATATATATATATATATATATATGCTAAGTATTTCTATCTGTTCTATAGCCATTTTCAGCTTATTTAGTACTTTGCAAAAATAGTGGTTTTTATTAAAGTAGCTTATTTTCAGCTTATCTACATCTTTGTTTTTAAGTTTTTCAAAAAACAAAAACAAACAAAAAATTTTGCAAAAAGCAAGGCCTGAGACTCGAACCCACAACCTCGCCTTCACACACACACACACACTTAACCATCTTGCTACAATAGCTCATCCGTGAGTCTTTCCTCACACTTTTCTTTTATAACATTTTTGTTTCCTTTTTCTTATTATAAGCCGTAGCTTATATACGGCTTATTTGGGCTTTTCATTTACGCTCATTTCTAGGTTTTATTTTTATTAAATCCTGCACTTTATTTTACACTTTCAGTAATTTTTCTAGATTTTTAGGATTAAGTTTGTTATTTTTAATCATTTTTCTTTGTTAAAATCTTTAAAAAATCATAAAAAAAAATAATCAAAAAAATAATTCTTGTTTTAGAAAATTTTCTTCAGCATATAGTTCTAGGAAAATTAGTTTTGCTTTCGTAGGATTAAAATTGCAAGATTTTAATTTTTAAAGAACGAGAATTATTTCCGTTCACGTTTTTCGTGTTTTTAAGCTCATTTCAATTTCGTTGTGAGTGTTTCTAGTTGCTTTCATTTTCTTTTAGTCAATAAGTCTATTAAAAGAGAAAATTCATTTAGGTTTTAATTTTTGAAAGTATAGGGTTTTTCATTCACCATTTAGGGTCCCCTTTTGCTTTTAGTTAAAGTTTAATTTCCGTTATTAAAGTTTAGGTTTAATACGTCCTTTAATTTGCTTACTTTTAGGATTTTAGAAAACAAATCATCTTTGAACCATTTCAAATCATTGTCCAAGAAACAAAGCGTGGGTCTCAATTTCAAAATCTCGAGAAGACGACCCGGTACTCCTTACCGGGAAATAGATGTAATTATTATATAGAATTGTGAGAATTTTCAGTTCTTCCTTGTCCTCAAGGATATTTTTTTGGTAATTTTAATATTATTTTATATTTAATTAAAAACTGTAAAAAATTTACTACAATCAGACAACCACCATTTTAGTTGATTTTGAAACTTTGATTCTTCTTAATCATTGATTCAATAGTGTAATTGAGGTTTTTGAATTTTTGATTCTTGATTATTGAGAGAAAAAGCGATGATAGTCGGTATGATTTGGTGTGTTTTTTTTATCAGATATTGGGGTTTGACTTGTTATAAAATGTGGAGTGAGACAACAATAATCTTGAATTCATACACAAAAAGACCCCTCCCCCTTGTCTGGTGATTTTGAAGACACTACTTCTATAAACCCTAAATTATTCCTGATCGACAAACACATGCAAATCATAGATTCTGGTATGGAGTAAGATTTAAACTTTTGTTCTAATCTTTTCTTTATGCCTCATCTGTTAATTTGTATTTGTTTTTTCCTTAAGGTTTTGATTTTAGGGTTCACTTTTCTTCCTAATCGCTTACTAGGGTTTTCTTCCGCTCAATCGGTCCTCTGGTATGGGTGGACTTTGCTCGATAGCTCTCATTCCTTCGTGCTAAAGGCTTTTTTGTGGTTTTTTGTATGGGTAGTGATTATGTACCTATGTGATGCTGCCATAATAAGAACCTACAAGATCATCCGAGTTTTATAGGGATGGTTTTTTATTATCAAGCATACTTGTTTGATTCCCCCCCCTCTATGGGTTAATATTCCTGATAGCAGTTGTTGAATATGAAAGCGGGGTTCTTGGATCCGGGAGGAGGTGGAAAGAAGAATAATAAGCATGGTGTACAAGCTACTGGTAAGAAGAAGAACAACACTAATGGTGTGGATAACACTACAGGTTCGTGTGGTTTTGGTTTGGTCTCTGGGTTTTCGCCATTCGTAGATGTTACAGGTACTATTCATGTTCAGGAGGGAGATCTTAAAGATGGGACTTCATTAATGGGTGAGGGTATAGGACAATTTAGTAGTAATAATCCTAGTAATACGGGGTCGTTCCCTGATTTAACATCTCCCCAACCCCTAATGAGGCTGTGATTTAAAGAGATTATTGAAGGAAGTTTCCAACTTCTTATGCAAATAAGCTTAGCCCTTACACCTATGTGTAAGGCATAATCTTTTGTAAACTTACATGAATGTGTCAAATGCTGTTGATTTTGACATATAGCTACCGTTACTTCATTCATGAGGTAAAAGAGACAATGAAAAAATCACTTTAATGGTTTACATATTAGTAAAGACTTGCATTTCCCCTGTCGTTGAATGGTTTGTTCGAAGCAATTGAACAAAGTATGGCTTAGAGAATGTAACATTGGTGAAAGGATTTTTCTTTTTTAAGTTCTCATCTAATGAGGATGTTGATTCGGTGCTTGAAGATGGTCTATGAATGATTATTAAAGTCCCTATATTTCTAAATAAATGGCCCCTCTCTGTGAGTCTTCTTAAAGAGGACTTGTCTTGTGTTGTAGTTTGGGTGAAGTTTCATGATGTCCTGTTGGTTGCGTATACATCAGATGGGTTAAGCTTGATCGCCTCGAACCCCAATGATGCTGACTCATTTACTAATTCCATGTGTCTAGAATCGTGGGGTAGGAGCAATTATGCAAGAATATTAATTAAAATTGATGCTTGTAATGGTTTTAGCGATAATTTGGGGTTATAGTGGTTCAAATATTGAGGGTTCTGGTTATACGAAAGAAACCATTCATGTCGAATATGAGTGGGAACCTCCTCGTTGCAGTACGTGCATAGTATTTGGTCACTCAGTTGATGAGTGTCCAAAAGCTATGAAATGAGTAGTGAATAGGGTCGATTAAGGCAAGGGTAGATCATCTGGGGCGGATGATGATGGTTTTATTAAGGTTAAAAATAAGAAATCAAGTAGAAATAATGGAGGCACCAAAAATTTTAGACCAATCTCGATGAAGCAAATGCCAAGATATCGCCTTAAACCGACTAGAGAGGCGAGCCCTAAAATTGATCCTCCTGCTAATATGAAGAAGGTCTCGATACCAGGTAAATTCCTTATAAGACACAATTCAGACGAATGCTCGACATCAGGTAAATGTACATTTTCCCTTAGTAACTCTTTTGAGTTTTTGAATGCTAATAGCTCGATTGCTGCGGATGTTGATTCGGGGGATAGAATTGTTATGTCTAGTGTAAAAAAAGAAGGACAAAGCTCTACCCCTTTGAAAATATTAATCTAGTTGAACAATGGCTGTTGGATTGGAAATGTGTGCTTTTGGATGACGAGGATAAACTTGTGAAAAGGACTGATTATACAAGTGATCGTGATAGTGATGATGAGGTTGAATTTGTTGATAATGATATGGCAAGATTCTTGGCTTCAAACCCATTAAGGGCTGTGTATGGTACTAATAGCTTGCTTGAATAATGGAGAGAAACCTATGGTGATGTTGATCATGAGTATGACCCATATCATGATGACTTTTATAAAGGCCATGAAATTTCTAACAAAATCCAGTCTATTTGTGATAATTTGATACAAAGGTAACGAGTCCCCTGTAAGAAGATATATATTACTTGATGTTTTATGTCTTTAGTAGTTGATGCAGGTCTTGCGACCTCGTAAAGAGTTTTACAATCCCCTAGGTAGAGTGTCTAACCGTTGTAGTGTAGTAAGGTAAGACTCGGGGGTTGTTATTGTTCTCTAGGGGAATAGAGTGTGAAGGATTGAACTAAATCTAACAGAGATCTAAAAGGTTGAAATAAGATTATTTTCGTATTTTTATATTTTATAGAAAGTAGGTAAAATTCTAGTTTTAGAGGTGGTTTGGTTTTAACTAATTAAACTAATATTTAATATAAACTACTTTGGTGAACTCTTATATGGTAAACGAATGTAATTACTTAATCATGTAGTACTCCTTAGTTTGCTTCTCGTAATTATATTGCATTGTCACACTTGTGATGATCTGTGTAACTATTTCCTAAGTCATGAACAGATTTCATGTATTCGCCGTCCATATAATATTCCGCAATGGCAACGTACAGGTAAGGTAGTATGAATGCTATTACAAGGCCCCTAAAAGTACATTACATGCATTAAAACACTTAAGAGGGATCAACCATATTAGTGGTAAGATAGTATGAAGACTATTACCAATGGTATCCTTTCTACACACTCGCGTTTCCCTAGACGTCTATGCTAATGTAATATTTTATAGCCAGTTTTCTAGAGCCTAATCCATCACAAGAAGCAATATTAAAAGGATTTACAATCTAAGTTTCATGCAGTCATCAGTAAATACTAATGGATCTAGCCTAGAATACTAAAAGGAAGCAAAGAACAAGAATCAATCACACAACACATAGACATAGCAAACGCGTACAACACTAAAAATTAAATAGTAGATTTATCGACGTCGTCAATGACTTGAAAACACAGGGTGTTATAATACATATGTATGTGTGTAACGGAAATCTAAGAAACCATTATATACAAATGGTGCTTGGATGATGAAGGTCGAAAAGAAGATATTAGTACCTCAATGAATTGAATTCTCCATAGCAAGAGTCATCAGAAATCTTTGTAAGAGGAGCATGAAAAGCTTCACACAATGATAATTGTTTTGGACATGTATCTGACGGTGTCATAATTCTTCTGACGCCGCCTCTTGTATGATCTGACAGCGTCACTAGAAAATTGTGATGTCGTCTCTAGGCTTTGTGAGCAATTCTTGAAACCACTTCGTTGTAAAGCTGCAATCTTGTCCTATTTCTTTCCCAAATGAGTCCAGGTCACGTGTATATCCTCCAAGAGCTTCCCAAATGCTAAAAACACAAAAAGAAACGATTAAGCACGTATTTTGGGCATATTTGCATGATTTAAGAGGTTAAATGACCTCGAAATAGTGTATAAAATGACACCTCATCAAATACCCCTACACTTGGGATTTGCTTGTCCTCAAGCAAATAGGCTTTTTTACCTAGAAAATAGCAATATCAGAGGCATTTAACTTACTTTTTAAAGATAATTTATGATACAACCAATTAGACCTCATAATTAAAAGTACAGAAATTATATACTAGCACCTCACAATAAGTGTTTGGATTCTCTCTTTCACCCGGGTGTATAATGAATTATAACATAACAGGAAACCAAAAATTAACACTCATTACTTGTCGTAGCATATAATTTACCATAAGCTTGATAAAGGATCAAAAACCTCCACC
This sequence comes from Tanacetum coccineum, assembly GCA_026074375.1. NCBI lineage: Eukaryota > Viridiplantae > Streptophyta > Magnoliopsida > Asterales > Asteraceae > Tanacetum > Tanacetum coccineum. The sequence goes on from BQNB010024671.1 coordinate 20,919, forward strand.
ACTGTAGCGTAAGCACCTAGAAATTACTATCAAAGAGGTCTTTGAAAGGTTGTGGTGTATGGGTGTAAGTTAAACGGAAACGAAAACGGATGAGATATATTTGGGTAGATTTGGGGTGGTGGCGAGTTAATTAATATATAAGAATACATGCGAAGGCGTTGCTAAGCCAAGACTCGACCATGCTAAGACTAAGATGTACAAACTTTACAACTAACTATCTTGATATATACATGAACATAAGCAAAATGGTAGCCTGTATGTATTTTTTTACTCTTTTTTATACATTTTTTTGATTCTTTTTTCTTCTTTTTTTATTTACTTTTTTTACACTTTTGCGCTGCATTTGCTAAAACATAATGATCGTTTGAAAATCAATATATAATACGTATAATATATAAGTATAAAGAAAATTACTAAAAATCCTTGAGGACAAAGATTAGAAGCAATTTCTACACAAAAATATTATTCGTTAAACATTTAAGTATTTACCGGGTCGTTTTCCCAAAGATTTATGAAATTGAGACCACGTTTGTTATTTGGACAATGATTTGAATTGGATCGAAGATGATTTATTTTCTAAAATCCTAAAAGTGAGCATATTAAGAGACAATTAAACCTAACTTACAAGAAATTAATACGGGAAAGTAAATTTTAACTAAAAACGCAAATCGAGAATCCTAAACGGGATCTAAAAACCCTAAATTTTCAAAAATAAACCTAAAATGAATTTTTCACTTTTAACTAACCCTAATTAACTAAAAAGTAAGATTAAAGAAAACTAGAACAAAAACGGAGGTGTTTTAAGCTAAAAACGTAACAAAAAACAAGAACGGGATTCAATCCCGTTCTTTAGAAAACAAGATTTTGCAATTTTAATCCTACAGGAGCAAAATTAATTTTCCTAGAAACTATATGATAAAAGAAAATTTTCTAAAAAAGAATTATATTTTTTGACTTTTTAATATTTTTTTATGAATTAAAAATGATTTTAATGAAATTAAATGTTTAAAAATACTAAACTATTTATAAAAATTCTGAAAAAACTATGAAAAATAGCTTGAACAATAAGGAATCTATGAAAAATAAGCTCGTGAAAACAGCTTATCAAAAAAACTGAGAAATAAGCCAAAACAACTTATTGAACTAAAGGGCCTAAAATGTGTATAAAAATTAAATAAGGAAAGATCACAACGGATGAGCTAATGTAGCATGATGGTTACTATGTGTGTGGAGTGGGACTTGTGTGTGTGAGAGGCTAGGTCGTGGATTCAAGTCCCATGCCTAGCTTTTTGCATTTTTTTTATTTTGAAAAATTTTAAAAACAAAGTTGTAGATAAAGCTAAAAATAAGCTACTTTAGTAAAGACAACTATTTTTGAAAAGCACTAAATAAGCTAAAAAACAGCTTAAAACTTGACAGATTAGACTTAACTATATTTTTGGTATTTTACCAAATTTAATAAGCTAAAATCTAAGATAAGCTAGTGACTCTGACTAAACAAACTATAAGCTACTGAAAACTTACCTAACAAGCTTATCTAAGCTAGAAAATAAGCAAAAAGAAGAAGTTAAAAGCTAAGAAATCAAATAAGCACTGATTGAAAACTGAAAAACAATCAGGCAAATAAACAGACTTATGGCTTATTTTAAAGCACTCAAATGGAAACTTAAGACAAAAAGCTTATTACTACCTTAAACCTTGACCTAAAATCTTCTTGAAAAAGCTTTTGGAAATCATTTTGAAACTTAATTGCTTAATGAAAAAGCTTCTTTAAAACTGCTTAAGTACTCAGAACTTGCTGAATTTTCGTTTTTGTTTGAAAAGACAAATAGCAACTTTTGAGCTTAAAGACAGATAAGCAAATGAACTTAATTTGAAAAAGCAAGTTGAGACAAATGATTAATGACCTAAGAGCTACGTATGTTATGAAAATCAAAACCTAAAAACTACAATTACCCTCTAAAAATTAAGCTAGAAAATGGCTGTTTGCTATTTTCCCTATCTGATGCTTTTTGCACAAATATGACCAAAACTTTAATTTGAACAAGTGCATGCTAAGAACTTGGTTTTGACACTTTTAAAACTCTAGACTAAGAGTAAATAAAGCAATTTTATTACCTAGAAAAGTCTTAAACTAAAAATGCATTCCTAACTGATTTTATGCTAAGAGATTTAAACTACAGATTAAAAGCTTATAGAAAAACTTGATCTCAACAAACTTAATATCTTAAACCTAATCTTATAAACTTAGATTTAAGATTAAAATTCAATCTAAAGGACTAAAAGGCCAATAGCAGTACTAACTCTTGGTTAGTACTGCTATGCCAAACACCCCTTTAAAATGAAAATAACCCATAATCAGCTTATAAAATGGAGATTTAATGAATATTAATCAATTACCAGTTTTTAGACAGCTTATAACAACCTTAATGAACATTACTCAAAAAGTAAATAAGCCAGAATCAATAAGCTATAATACTAAGCTAATTTTTTTGGTTTTTTCTCTATTTTTATGACAGATTAAGAAAACTAAGGATTTTAAACTACGAATCAAACACAACTAGCACATATCAATTATATTAAGCACAAATAAGCTATTTAAACAAACTAATAGCAGTATATAAGCACTATTAAACTACTTTGCAAGAATTTAAAGCTGCAAAAGGTAAAAGGAAACTTACTTGAGCTTCTGCACTAAACAAGGCTTTTAAAAGCTCTTTTGAGCCATCAACAAGCTCTAGCTTATCACAAGGATAAGCTAGTAAAGTCCAATAAGCTCTTCCAGGGTAAGCTTATCATCCAAAGCAACCAAATCCATATTAAGCATAAGGTAAACTGATTTTAAATGTTTAAGTAGATTAATGATCAAATTTACTTCTATCTTAGCTTATAGACTAAGATGAGCTAAGATGAACTTATAAGAGCTTATGTAACAATAGCAGCTTATTTAAACCATATTTTGCATATTAAGTAAAACAGATTAAAACTCAGTATGATAAGTGAACTTAAACTTTTATTAATAAAAACAGATTACAAAGCTTTTAAATGAAAATTACAAGTATTTAAATGACATTAAGCTGAAAATTACAATAAGCTACAAGCTAATTTTACACTACTCCTAAAATAAGCTAGATCCTCATGTGAGTGAGTATGCCCTTGTATTTATAATGGCTGAGTGAAGCTTCTAGGCCTTCCAAGCTATTAGACGCTCCTTTTAATCTGAACCTTTCAATCATTGCCAATCATTGGATCCTCATTCATCACCGTTGGATCATTAAGTGAGCACACGGATTGCCAACGTGGCATTCCGTGTGTCAGACCCCTTTGTGCTTCTTTTTCAAGTAATTCAGTGTAAAATCCCACTTCTTGGGTGTGCTTCCTTCCATATACGCGTGTCATTCTTTGTACACTTGGACCAATAAGGAGCTTTGGTGACGTTTTGTTTTGCCAGATCATTGCTTGGTACTTGAATTGATGAGCCATGTCCTTAATTAGAATTAACCCTTTGATTAGAGGTGGGTTAATACACGAAGACGACGATGAACAGTAACAAGAGTTACGCGCCCTTTTTTTTACCGTTTGATAGTTTGACTTGTGAGGTGTGGGCTTTGACTGGGAATGGGATTGAGCTTTTTAAAGGGTTATGGGCCACGGTTGTTTGGTTTTTGGGTTAAAGATTGAGATAACGACCGTTATCTCTTATAATATAAAGAGATAACGGTGTTAGGGATTTTAGGGTTATTTTTGAATTAAGGCTTAACTTTGAGGAGCTGTTTCAGGTATTTTAGGATTTTGTCTTCATAAGTTTGACCAGAGTTGACTTGTTGACCAAGGTTGACCAAGTTGACCTTTTGCTTGAAACTTCCGGCTCTTTTGTACTCTATCCGTTCCCGTGTCCGTGTTTGTCCGGTTTTGACCATTTCCTTGTGGTTTTTGCAACATCCGTACCTACACAATCACAAAGACAAAACAAGCAATATACAAGCATTTTATGCACAATTTTATCTTTTTAGAGCCATTTTTGATATAAAACAGATATGTGTTTTCACACATATCAGGGGGCTGTTTGGATTAACTCACATATTATCTGGGCTATTACATGGAAACAATACATACATACGTATGTGGAATTGCATGAGTATTAAGAGCTTGTAACGACTAAAAATAAAGATGAGAATGTTTCCTGTTTTTGATTTCTACCTTACTGCATTGGAAAACCTCACCATCATTAGACGATGCAGTGGTACTCCATTCTAAGTTAAAGCTGGACCGCGTTCTTGCATAGACTGTAAATTACAAACAGTTAGAAAACAATGAGGATGATGATAGAAAAAAGCTTAAGAAAAATAAGGAATAAATAACCTTCTTTATTAGTTATTAGGAGCTTGCTAAATGTAGCCTTTTGGGGAGTATTGTCAACAATGCCTTTAATAAGTGGTAATGAAGAATCGTGCACCACATGAATTTTGTGATCTGTCTGCACGCCTACATGAGATCAAAGAAATATATATCATGCCAAGCTGTAAAAGTAAGTGGGTGATTTTTTTGTAAACAAACTAGGTTTGTAATATTTGTAAAGGGTTCATTCATATAAAACATATCCCATGTAGCATCCAAATTATCCAAATACCACTTGTCATGGTTGCTTACTATACACCTTAATCCAGCTTCTACAACTCTCTCAACAACACCACTTCCAAGCCTGTTTATGAGCAAATATATTATTGAAAAACTGTGAAATTTTGCAATTTTTACTACGTTTAAGTAATTAAGTTTTAAGATCTATAATTTTGAATTATGCACTAGTTATAGACCATTGTTTTTGTGTTCAGTTTACTTCCAAAATGGTCAAAGGTTTCCTCCCCGTAAACAATATAGCAAAATTGAGATTCAATTTTTTTGTCTACTGGTTTAAGAAGATCAGATTGTAAAAAACATTTACCCACCAGTTTATAACTTCAAAACCATGAGACATGGCGATCGTTTATGCATTTAATACAAAACACTCATATGTCTTAGATTCGTTTAGACCTTGATTTTTAATTGGTTGTGTTTGAACCGAAGGTGTTTCTTCTTACCAACATATACTAAACAAAAAAATACATACACGAATCAGGTGATAAAGAGATGGTTTAGTACCATGTAGCACTAAATAAGCCGAGCTATCTAAGAAAGAAGAAAACCTTGAAAGAATGTAAAAAGATTAGATTAAAACTAAATCATACTGATTATCTTTTAAAGAACGATTTCATTTTGTTAAAAGCATTTGAATATACATTAGATGACTTTTGATCCATTAAACTTCGCTTCATTTATTAGTTAAACTTTTTTATTCACTCCTTTGACCCATTATGAAATAGTTATATGTTATAAGATGTTTTATTATAAATTTTGATAGAGTATATAACAATATGAGCTGAATTAAGCTTAATATGATATTAGACATATTATGTCATGTCTACTTATGCTGAACTCCAAGCTTTAGGGTATCCTTATAATTGCACTCTGCTGAAATCCCAACTGATAGTGTCCAAGAGCAACATTATGGTATGCACGGTGAAAAAAGAGACTTACCAACCATCATCAAGATGGAATCCCAGCTGATATGGACATGCGGATTGGTATTGATCGACTGTATCTCGTTCGGTACAATGTGTGATTGTGCCTGTAGCATACATCAGGAAACATGAAACAATGAAACACTGAGCTATTCTATATATGAAGAATAAAGATTAAAAAAAGTTTGAAATGTATTCTATATGACAAAAGATCGACTGATAATCACAACTTTTACTACATCATTCTACTATTTAATCACAAAAGCATACTTCTCTGATTATCAAAAGCAAGGCTGATTCAACACCACTATAAGAAGTTTCAATAAGAAATTGTACCGTTAATATGTTTTAGGTGAGGCATTTCATCAAAAACTCATTGACCAATTCATCATACACCTGCATGTGTCGAATTGAATCTTGAGAGACAATGAAGCCATATTGGAACTGTCACCCATAGATAGAGCTCATCAAGTTAGTTTAATCATATGAAGCATCAAGTATTGTATTAAGTTTATATGTCATGTAGGAATGTTAGAATATTAATATGCAATGTACATGGAATATGAGTGTAGATATAAAATATGAATAAAACGGCATGGAACATACTGTTTCCAGTCACATGGCAGATCATCATCTGCTTTGTGATGCCTCACAATAATGTCCATCCTGTGCTTAACATAAGTCAATTTTGATTTCAATTCTCAAGAAATCAATTCATTAAACCCTTCCAAAAAATTATTTATTTGAGGCCGTATAGCAATGCTTAACTGATGCTTAGGAAAAAATCAACATATTTATGTATGTTTGCTGACTAGGGATCAATTCATAATCAAGTAACCTGGATTGTGAAAAATGAAATTTAGATTACGTGTTAATCGAATTTGGTGTTTTTATGATGAATCAGTCATTGATTTTAGGTTTAAGAATTAGGGATTTTGCATTTGGAAATGCCGCGTGAAAAAAGTCAAGGTTATTGTTTTGGGAAGTGTTACTGAATTCAAACTCTTAATTATGGTGGAAGAAAAAATTAGACCATGACATTTTGGTTTTCAAAATGTGTAACACAAAAATGGGCGTGCTACAATGGTAGAAGCCTTGCTTCTTGTATCAAAACACCCGAGTTCGAATCCTGCTAAAGGCATATTTTTTCAGATTAAGCTGAAACGAATTAATCTGTCACAATAAATGCGTAGGTGATGTGGCATATAAATGCCTATGTGGCTTTGTTGGTTGCTTAGGTGGATTAAAAATTGGTGACATGGTATTATCAAATGATGATGTGGCATTAATTCTAGGTGAGGTGGCATTCTTTGGTGATGATGTGGTATTTAAGTTGCATGAGGTGGAATTATTTTATCCTGTTATATATAATGTAAAGATATAACATGAAACATGAAACAATGAAACACTGAGCTATTCTATAAGACGAATAAACATTAAAAAGAGTTTGAAATGTATTCTATATGACAAAAGATCGACTGATAATCAAAACTTTTGCTACATCATTCTACTATTTAATCACTGAAGACTTATCTAATAACATACTAGATGAGAGGGAAAGAGAGGTGATTCTAGAGAGAGAGTGGGTTGGATGAACACTTAGAGAGAGAAAGTAAACATAAGAAAGAAATACACAAGTGTGTGAAAAATGAACAACCAACCACCTCTCCAAGGCATGGAGAGGTGTATAAATACTAACCTTGGCCGGCTATGGATGGGCCATCATGGGCTTTCCATGGGCTTTTCCTTAACTTTGGCCTGGTTAGCTTTCTAAACAATACTTAGTGGACTACGAGCTAGAAACGTAAAATACATGGAGTGACCGATCCTTTTTTTGGATTCCTAACAATCTCCCCCTAAGGGAGGTCACTCTAATTTACAAAAACTAAAGCTATACATTCTATGAATGTCTTCAATCTTTAGCTAGCCAGTATTGTTATCATTTCTTCCATCTTGTGAATCTTGATGTAGCATCTTTAGACTTTTTAGGCATAGCTTGTATTCTTGTTATTGGACTGTATGTGATCTTTTGAGCTTCTTAAGATCATCATCCAAGATTAATCTTTATTGTAATCTTGTTAAATCTTGCCTTCTTGTGATCTTGTGACTTCTGTTACCGACATACTCATACTGTGTTGTTTCTTGCTCTTGATAGCTTGAATTTAAGCATCTTTCTTGGAAATTCAATGATAAATTAATCTACTGAGAGTCACTAGGTGGTCCACGTGGCTCGGAAGGTCCCTCGGTTCCATCAAAAGTAGAGTTCTTCAATTTCTTTCTCGGACGCTCAGTGTCTTCATCATCAGATGGCGGCTTCGAAACAACCCCAATACGAACCATATCTAAGTAGAACATCTTATTCCACACTCGGGACTCATGTAACCTCCTCTCAGCAATATCACGCTCCATATGAGCCCACGCCAACTTAGTCTCAGTCTCATCCAATCTTTTCTCAATGTGGCATTCTCCCTACTTTCCAATACCGAAACCCTCTCGAGAACATTACCCAAAGCACGCTCGACATTCTCCAAATCATGATTAAGTAACTCCCTTTCTTTATCCCTAATTTTATTCTTTGATTTGAGAAGAGCAATCTCAGTTTGGCATGTACCCCCACTTAGCCTCCATCTCTCTAGCTCGAGCACGTGACGCCTCTAAATCACGCCTCAGAGCCCACGATGCTAAATCGTCAATTATTAGATGAGTCACGAGCAGAAGATGACTCACCCATCTCAAATAGACCTCCCGAGAAGGTACGAGTGGCATAAGGCTTTTGGGTAATAGTCCCAGCAGTAGCCTCGGGTGCAACATCGACCTCCTCGTCCTTTGACTCAGAATCGGATGACACAGAATCAGATGACACATCTTCAGGTGGCGAGGTTTTGTCACCCTCCACCTTATAAGGAAATATCAACTCAACATCATCCTCGAGCTCAATCTCAACATCTTCATCGGGTTCTTCCTCGGGTTCCTCCTCGGGATCTTCTTCAGGATCTTCTTCAGGATCCTCATTGTCATAATCAACCAATTCAATATCGTCGAGAATGTCAACCATTTCTTTGGGATCATGGATATCCACAACTTGGTTCGGCTCGGGAACAACTAGGTTCACTTCGGGAATAGCTTCGTTCGGCTCGTTAAGATGATTAGGGTTCTCCATGACAATCTGCGTCGTATAAATATCTCGTATTGGTATTAAATAATTACATAATTAACATTTATATTCAAATAAATGAAAATTTCATTCTATAACATATATATATATATATTTTTCCATATATATATATCGATAAATAAATCCTTCTCATTCTTGTCCATTGGTAATTCGGAGATTTCGCTTGCACAGTTATAGTTAAAAGATTTCAAAAATCCTTTCGTTCATTTTTAAAAAAAAATCTTTTGTTCTCTATAACTTAAGCTCTTGATACCAATCTGTAACACCCCCATTTTAATCAATATCAGCGGAAGGGTCATTTGGGGTGCTACGTCATAATATAACAACTCAAGCATAGAAAACGACTCGAAAAGAGACGTTTTTAAATACATTCATTCGAAATAAAAGTTTACATCATAGGTCCCAAATTGTTTCATAATTCATACAACATTTTTGCAAATCATCTTCGAATGACTTTTATTTAATGGGCCTTCAAAACATTTAGGTTTCCATAAGCGACAACCAAATTCTCCATCGCCGAATTACCTTCAAGGACCTGAGATAAAACATGCTAAAACGTCAACAATAATGTTGAGTGAATCCATAGAGTTTATATATATAAACAATAAAATTTCCGAACACAAGTATCATTTCTTAATATTCATCAGGATATAACGATGTGGCCAAACAAAGTTATATCGGGGGATTATTTATAAGCCTCATGACATTGAACGTTACCATCTCATTATGTTGGGGTTCCCAACAAGGTATGCCTAATATACACCCTCGATATGAGTGCATATTATTCTCTATACAACGCATCTGTTGTGTCATATTCCCGATACTTGATGATAGCCAGTCGTCACGGATTGGAGGTGGCAGCCTCCAAATAGTACTATTTCATGTATAAGCGTCTATCATTTCCCGGTAGTTAACAATTCATGATTTCCGCAGGTCTTTTATCTAGCGAGTTAAGCTAACTTATAATAATAATCGAGGCAACTAGCATACAATCTCCCTTGTGTTCTATTTTAAAAACAAGCATGTTATCTCCCTCGCGGGTTTATAAAACAATTAAAGTGTAAAAATGCGAGGCTATGAACTCACTTAGTGATGTCGGATGAGAATATCGATGAATAAAAACTTCGGAAGTAGGCGCGTCAATCAACCAAGACCTATACAAATTGTAACGGGTCTTAGGTTTCTAGTCGATAAAAATTAATGAAAACTCATAAATTAAATAAGTATATGTATACATGTAGTTTATATGATGATCATGCTCTTGTAACATATTTATTTTACACTTAGAGTTTTCTAGGTTTTTAAATTCATTTTATTAGCCATTTTACTAGTATTGTCTAAATTAGCTCAAAAAGCCTAATAGGCCCATTAAGCAAGCCCATTAAGTTATTATATTGATATTATTACTCAAAGACCAGGTCCTAGCCCATTAGTAAGGTCCATGTGGATTGGGCCTAAAGCTAAGTCCAATAAGTCCATTTTGTTTCATTGGGCCTAGTGGTCCAATAAGCCTTACGGGTCCATTTTAGCTCATAAACGACTTTTATTGTAAGTTTTCGGGTTCTCGGGGTCAGGATACTTTTATTATCAGTTTGTTAGCCTTTTAAAACTCCCAAGAAGAGGGTCCTTACCACCTCGGGTTTTAGTTACAAAAATCGCTTTACATAATATAGTGTTCGGGTAGTAGTAAATTTTATATACTTTCGTGTTTACGAAAATAGTCGTAATTTATAAACCGTAAATGGTATAATTTATATATTTATATGCTTGGCTTCATATTTAAGTCCACTTTACAGATTCAAACTCATTTTAGTACATCTTTTAGTCATACATATACATAGGGTTACTTTTATACATAAAGGTCATGTTACAATTTCGGACTGAAATTTCACTTTCACCATTTTTAACGCCATTTACAAACCATAAAGAGTTGGTTGACTATCCAATTGATTCAGAATCTACATGACTTTAGCTACAACCCATAGTTTTCACTTTTTAATTGGTTCAGTCCGTAAATATGACTTTTTACCCAATCTGTACAGCAAGGTCCAGATTTGACTAGTTTTAGTGTTTTGACCATATCTCACTCATTATTTACTTTCTTGGAATCATCTAATTTATGTAACTAAGAGATTAATCTTATGGACCTATTGTCATCTAATATATCCTCAAACTTACTAAGTTTTATAGGAAAATCTACTGTTCATTTACAGTCTATAATTTTGATGGGGGGGGGGGGATTTTTTTTTTTCTGTTCACTGTTTTTAAATGACTATTTTCGCTATAATTAACTTAGATTATACATGCATAGCCATTTTTATTACTTGATCATCAAATATCATACATGTACATATACATTTGAAAATCAAAATGAAACATAAACAAAACTTGTGAGATTTTACCACAATAAAAATGAAGATGATGATCTAATGATCAAAAATATACAAGACTTCAATCTGCAATCTTGAATCTTCACCAAATAATTTTTGCCACTATTTCTTTACCCAATAGACTTTATAAAATACTTGTATAATCATCGCCCCACCTTGTATATAATCTTCCATTGAAAAACCTCTTTTAACTCACTCCAAAATACAAGGGTTAATTGGATTTCTTCTTTACTAGTGTGCTTATTATTTGTTCTTTGAAATTTTTATGGAATTGGTGATTTTGGTGTGTGTGTGGCGTAAATATGGAGAGGGATGGAGAAAATATGCAGAATTTTTGGTGTATTATGACTTGTGTGTAGTGTGTAGATGGTCAAATAGGTCTTATTATATGCTCTAGACCAAATGATGCCACGTGTTTAGGGTCATGGCCTGAATCAATGCCAAAGTGTTAAGAGTTGTATACTTACATGCTTACAAAAAGGGGACACCTCTCCTTTTGGTTTTGTCACCCTTTTGCATTGGTGTTGAGATTAGTCGGGATAAGTAGTTCTACTTGTCCCACTAATTGTTATATTAAAGCGGTGGTATTTTTAAAGTCCGATAATAAAAAGTACGATTTGTAGTCGTTTTTCATTAACATGTAAAAATAGTACAGACACGAAAACTAAATACGAATGCAAGAAAATATTTGTATGACATTTTGGAAATAATAACGTTGATGGGCCTTACGTGAGGATTGCGATTTCCTTGTAAACGTCGCGTAGATTACAAGTGTAAGCCCTAATTATCCCGGTTAGACGTGAGTTCACATCTCAACATAAAATTGAAAAAATTATATTTAATACTCGAGAATAAAATAACGACCTGAAATTGACAGTTTGTCACAGATCACGACCTAAGAACAATACAAGGAAAAATAGGATCACACCAGCAGCAAGTAGCAACAAGAAGAATACGATCGTAGAAGCTCACCCTAGGAAAGTTATATCTAGTTCAAATAAAAAGAATCATGTGTCTATGTGTAATGCAAATTTTAAACATGCTGCAAAAGATGCGAATTCTAAGTTTGTATGCTCTACATGCAATGGTTGTTTATTTTGTGCTAATCATGATAAATGTGTTGTTACTTATATAAATGATGTGAATAAGCGTGTTAAATCTAAGTCTGGTAAGAGCAAAAAGATGGAATGAAAACCTACTGGCAAAGTATTTACTAGTGTTAGACATAAGTGGTTACCTGCAGGAAGGAATTTCACTATCAATGGAATAAAGTGCCCTGTGACTAGAATCACTTCCATTCCCATAGTGCCTCCTAAGGAAACCAGCCAAACACCTGTAATTACACCTAATCCATAAGTTAAGGTTTACCATAGGAGAACCAAAGTTGCAAAATCTGTAAGTTTCGATGCTGAACCTAGCATCTTAGGATCTAGGCCTTCTAACATCTTGGAACCCAACAAAAATTGGGGATCCGCGGTTTCAAATTCTCTATCTTCTTCTTGTGTCCAATGCAGGTCGTCCAAATCGTCCTCTGGTACGTGGACTTGGGATGCTCTAAGCACATGATCGGACAACGCTCTCAGCTTATTAACTTTGTAGAAAAATTTCTTGGTACTGTCAAATTTTGTAATGATCATATTGCAAAGGTTATGGGGTATGGTGACTATCAGATTGGGAATGTCACAATTTCTCGGGTTTATTATGTAGAGGGACTTGGTCATAATTTATTCTCAGTGGGTTCTAGAGACACTATTCTGTACACACTTTCTTTAGATAAATGATGTGGTCCTCTCCCATATGTCTCTTGTCTAAAGATTCAAAAACTAAGTCCTGGTTATGGCATCGAAGGTTATCCCATTTAAACTTCGCAACAATTAATGAACTTGCCAAACAAGGATTTGTGACACCCTGTAAATTTCCGTTCAATAATATAGCTGTTTCCGTTTGATAATTTAAATTTTAAAGTTTCGTATGACTTTTACGTTTAACCGGGAAGTTGTCCCGTTATTAATTAAGATTCATTTCTGGGAGTGATCCGTGCATCCAATCGTTGTAGTCTTTCGTCATTAGACGCGTTTTTACGTTTTTAATTGATATTTAAATTTTCAGTAATTTTCGCGAAGCCGTTATTTATTTTCGTTACTTACGTGATCGATTTAATTAATAACATTTACTTGTGCACGAAAACCTTGGAAATTAAATCAAAGCTTCCACTATGATCCTTGAATTATGGAGACCAAATTAGTCCCCCTCCTTGGCTAGTATGCGTCCAAACCACAAGCACACACACTTGGGATACCATTTTGAATTTTGAAATCAAATAAGACATATATGCCACCATGTGACTAGTTTTTGTCCACCTTAAACCTCATTGGTAGATCAAATTAGCCCCCTTGTCCCTTGGCTTGGTTCGAACGACACACACACAACACACACTTTTGGTGTGTGAAATTTTGTTCTTATATATCACATGTAAATCTCATTCTCATTTTCATTATTCACACACACAAATTTTGAGTTTTTCTCTCTTCTTTCTTTGCTCTCATGTCCGAAAATCCTCAAACACACACACACATTCATAAATTTTCTAATCTTGATCAAAAACCTTTGAAGATATTGTTCGTGGTTAATACTTTTTGTATTCGGATTAATTATAAACAACGTTTGGGTTGTTTCTAGTCATCAATCATCTTTCTAATCCACTTCTTTTTGTAAGTCTCTTAATCTTTTTAAAACTTGTACTTTTATGTTCATCTTAATGCATACATACTAGTTGTACAACTTGTTTCGTAAAAGTAAAGAATTTTAAACTATGTACACCTAAAAAGGTTATACCTATTGCTCGAAAATAATGAAAGAAAATATAAGGAAAGTATAGTTTTGTGATCATGGTTATTTTCGTGTAATAAAATTTTTAGCCTATGGCTTATTATGTCCGGCTTATGTATATAAGCTTTTGGGCAAGCTTATTTTGATTTTATTGAGCTTAATGGGCATATGTTTGGTCCGGCCCAACTAGAAAAGAAAGGAAAAGTGTTTGTTTGGTTTATTTTGTTTCGGCTTATATTTATTGACTTATTTTCTAGCTTATTTTGAAAGGACAAATGGTGAACTTATTCGGCTTAGTAAATAAGCCCGAATATGGCTTGCTTGGGCTTTTAGCCGCGTCCCATATCAAAGGCCCAACACCACGAGCTTATTCTTGAGCTTAAGTGGTTTGGCTTATTGTGAACTTTGGGCCTTATCGAGTGGCCTATTGTAGCTTGTTGATGAACCGAGGACTTGTTGGATGCTTATTGGCTTAACGGACTTAATAAATGGGTCCATGTGAGCTTATAAGATTTCGGCCCAACACACAAGCCCAAACTGTGACTTAAGACACATGGTTGGTTTAATGGATCTTTGTCTTGGTTATTGTGAGCTTATTGATAGCTTATTATTAAGTCTAGTATTTAATATTTAAACGTTTTGCTTATCGGACTATATGGATAAGTAAAGCTACATTTTTGACTTAACGAGTCAAGGCCCAACATAAATACAATACACCAAGGCTTAACGCTACGGTGTAGCTTATTGAATAGGTTCATAAATAGCTTATTTGATATTGCACGAATTAGACGCTATACGCTATACGTTAGACGTTACGAATGATAAAAGTTAGGCTTATTGGGTCTAAAAACCCAATAAGGGTCCGAATAGTCTTTTGACTAATTTTAAAAGAGATTGATGATGTATAGTTGTAAATATGAAAAGTGGATTGAAAGTGAATTGAAAATGGTTTTTAAATAAAGTCTACGACTTTGGAAAACGTGTAAATACGAACGGGTCATGCCGAAATTTTTATAAATTATGTGTACTTAGACAATACTAGAAAATGCACATGATAAAACTAGATACACGGGAATTTAATAAAGTGCCGAACAATATATATATATATATATATATATATATATATATATATATATATATATATATATATATATATATATATATATATATATATATAATATTTTTACTTAGACGTATATATGTATGTAATATTAATATACATACTATTATTATTCGTTTACTTACAAATTTTTTTTTAATTACTATACGATCACAAACATTAATTTTTGGAAATATATTAACAAAAGTACACTAGTATATACTTATGCATTATCCGCAATTCTACACTACTCCGATATTAAACCAAACCTTCATTTCATAGGTTGTCTTTACGAACCGTTGTTCGTTACCGAGTGATTTTATTTCTAGACTATTCACTACTTCAATTCACCAATCAAGGTGAGTTGATAGCCCACTCTTTACTCATTTTGAATAATTGTCTTATAACTTTGGGTGAGAAACATTGCTTTCTTTTAAAACTGGACACAAGTTATATACGTCGAGAATTTCCCATTTTACGTGTTGCCTAAGTTGCGATTAGACCACTATTGCTGACTAATAATCATGAATCTGTTAATCACCTTTATCGTCAGGCTAGTTAAGTGAGCGCGAGTGAATAAATAGATCTATTGGGACTAATTATCCCTATTCGAGTAAGAAACACTTACTAGTTTGAGTTTGCCAAGAACTAACGGATATATGTCATGTCGAAACTAGTTAGGTGGTCTTTGGTCGGACACCTGAAGGGCAAGCCTTATATAGCAGTATACATGCCAAAAAAAATTTAATTACTATACGATCACAAACATTAATTTTTGGAAATATATTAACAAAAGTACACTAGTATATACTTATGCATTATCCGCAATTCTACACTACTCCGATATTAAACCAAATCTTCATTTCATAGGTTTTCTTTACGAACCGTTGTTCGTTACCGAGTGATTTTATTTCTAGACTATTCACTACTTCAATTCACCAATCTAGGTGAGTTCATAGCCTCACTCTTTACTCGTTTTGAATAATTGTTTTATAACTTGGGGTGAGAAACATTGCTTGCTTTTAAAACTGGACACAAGTACTATACGTGAGAATTTCCCCATTTACGTGTTGCCTAAGTAGCGATTAGACCACTATTGCCTGAATAATCATGAACTGTTAATCACCTTTAACCGACTGGCTAGTTAAGTGAGCGCGAGTGAATAAATAAATCTATTGGGACTAATTATCCCTATTCGGGTAAGAAACACTTACTAGTTCGAGTTTGCCAAGAACTAACGGATATATGTCATGTCGAAACTAGTTAGGTGGTCTTTGGTCGGACACCTGAAGGGCAAGCCTTATATAGCAGTGTACATGCTATCTTTCAGTATTAGCTTCGGTGTCATGAGCTTAGTGCAATGTAAATGCCTCTTTATGTGAAGTTGTATCTCCTATAACTGTCGCATACGTTTTGATAATCTTGTGGTCCACATTAATTACGTTTGAACTAAACCTATGAATTCACCAACTTTATGTTGACGTTTTAAGCATGTTTTTCTCAGGTGCTTAGCATGGATGTCGTTGCTTGACTTATGTGAAGTCTATTTGCCCGGACCGGTTTACCAGAAATTTATCTATGTCTTTAAATACCATTGTTGAACTTATTTAAGCTTCCGCATTTTAACTCTTGAATCTTTTAAATTTGATCGATGTAAACTTATTAATATTTTAAATTTATGCAACGGTGTTTATTTTCAAAATGTACCCTTAGAGGTCGTTCTTTATGCTTTGTACTTAAGATATTCAGTGACGTCACACCCCCGAACACTAAATCGGACGGGACCCTATTTGGGCGTGTAACAGATTGGTATCAAGAGCCAAGGTTATATAGAACCAGGTAGTATAACTAGGTCTGGTGTATAACTAGTATGTGATCCTACGTGATTATATGTGCCTTACGTGATTTTACATATACGTATTATGTATATGTACTATGTAATTAAATACTAAGTATAACTAATACTACTATAATTATATTGCATTCTTTTTGCGGTACTGCATTCGATGGTTTATTCATTCATTCGTTCGTTCATTTACCCATTTGATCATTCTTTTCCCGCATTATGCATGGTTGGTGTAAAGGATAGTTATATAAACTTTTGCATGTGCAGGTCATGGCTATCTTTGTTATCTCAGTTTCATCAGATTTGTCTAAGGAGAGTGTGGGGACATCTACTAGACGAGTTATCTTGTTTGGTACTATCCCTACCACTATTCCTGACACTACACCTTCCGTGATTCCACCTTCTACTCATATTGATACTGCGTTGACACCCACATCACATGACTATACACCCGCATCACCTGATTATTCACCCGCATCTGATATGGAGTTTGATCCATCTGAGGATTCGTCATCAGATCATATACCACCACTACCAGCTATTTCACCATTTCTTCAGACAGTGATATACCTAATACACCACCATCACCCACCCATGGTACACCATTCACTAAGACTACCCTTTCTACCCAGAGATCACTTGTAGCATCTGGTGCACTTCGACGCCGAGTCATGGTTCTTGCACCTGGGAAGCCTATCCCTTATGGTCGACCGTACAGCTACCATCTTAATGGGCCGATACACATGATGACTGCGAGGAAGAGGGTTGGACCGTTACCTACCCATCGTCTTGCTGTGAGACATTCAGTTGACTACTCTTCTTCAGATAATTTTTCTTCTTATGATTCTTCCAGAGATTCATCATCGAGTTCATCGTTAGAGACTTCATCAGATTCTTCTGCAGATGCTTTATCTGATCATGCATCTAGTCATTCATCTTCTGATCATTCATTACCAGCACCATCATCGGGTATGAGACCTAGTCATCATTTATGTTCATTGGTACCGATTATTCCTCGTTAATCTGCAGCTATTTCTGATAGACCATCTCATGATTCTTCTTTTGCGAGTCCTTCTCGCAAGAGGAGTAGATCCCTTACTGCATCTATACCGTTATCTTTACCTATATCTGGAGCATTGTCTTATGCACGTGCTGATGTTTTACCATCACCTAAGAGGATTAGGAGTCCTGATTCAGCGACATATTTAGAGGTTAGTTCGGCGGAGGGGTCAGAGCTGTCTAGGTATAGGGGGACTAAGTTAGAGATGGATGATGATGTTGTGAGGAGTGATGGGATTGATATTGACCCCGAGATTTAGGCAGAGATTGACGAGTGTATCGCTTATGCGGATGCTCTTAGAGATAGAGGGATTGATACTAGAGTTGTAGTTGAGGCTGTTGATTGAGAGGAGATTAAGATGGGTGCGAGAGGACCGATAAGGCTAGAGTTGATAGATTTACTCACCCAGTGATAGCTAATGATATTCCCGAGCCTGCTCTAGAGGAGAGAGCTGTAGAGGTCACGTATAAGACATTGGGAGATCTGGTTCAGAGGTTTCATGATCATACTGAGGAGATTCCGGTTCACTGTGTTCAGGCTATTGAGAGTGTCCAGAGGGATCATGGACATAGGATCATAGCGACATGACAACAGAGTGCAGATATTTTGGAGAGGATCAGAGAGCTAGAGCGGGATAATAGGAGACTTAGAGACATGATAGATGTTACGAGTCAGAGAGTTACCCGGTCTCAGCATAAGGAGTTGCGTATTCAGTGGGAGATGTGTAGGATATTAGATATCATAACACAATCAATGATCTAGGGGTTGACCTACTTTGTAGAAAGAAAAAGTGAGTTATAGTGAGAGAAACTACACCTTATGTGTGTGTATTATGAAATGATCAACCAACCCCTTCCTATGGATGGAAAGGGGTATAATCAACTTGAGAAAAGTATTTTTGTCGACACTCAAGAGTGTTTTACTAGCACAGATCAAAATTTCATCAGTTTGCCATCTTTGTTTTGAAAAAGATATAACAGTTCAATGTGCTTGAAAAATTGTTGTGAGCACATTGAAAGGTTTTCAAAAAACTATTCGTCATTAACGCTGAACAAGTTGATTCCCTAAAGAATCGCACCATCGTTGCTTTCATTTGTCACAAGTTTAATTCCCGCTTGTGGGATATAACTGTACCTAGAGAGCTTGTTAGATGCTTGGTCTAGAAGGAGTTCCATTTTCATTAGTGGTACTTCGTATCATCAAATGTTCTGGCTATACCACTAGCGATAATGCGTAGGACTATTAAGATCTTACTTGTTATCACAGTGTGATAAGCAAGCATAATTTGTATTAGTGTCCTAGCAAGATTTATGGATGATCTCATGGCTCTAGACTCTATAGTGCACTTTTGGTTTTAGTAGTCGGAGGCTGGAGCAGACTGCCACCTTTTTAATATCATCTAACTCGAGTGAGAGAGGGGGGGGGGGGGCGACAAACAATTGTTATGATTTGTGAGAATGAAATAGAAAAAATCCTTTGAGGGATCCTTGGTGGTAGGAAGGGTTGTGCGCTTATCACTGGGTCCATGAACAAGTCTTCAAAGACAGCAATTAACCATGCTGATTATGACCGCCTATGTAGTGAACCCGTGTTTCTGCCTAATGTTTAGGATGGGTTTCTTTTCACCCTTTATCTTAACATTTATTTTTCATTCTTCAACCCCTTCAGTGCTTACCAAGACTTCATTACCAGTACCTTGTTGGGTATGTTCCAGTACCAGCTCCATCTTAGTCCGCACTATTCCCTTATTCTCACATTACTCCTTTTGTAATCATACCTAAGGACTTCTACACTAACGAGTGGATTGTCCCTAGGTAGATCCCTCCGGCTCTGGCGGGATCGTGGGATCGAGTACCTAACTTTACCATATTATAAACTCCGATAAAGTAATTACAAGGTCGGGTCTTAGTATTTCCACATTTGCCATCCATAACCATTCGTCCCCCATTAATATGTGCAATCGCTCTCTCGAAAATGTTTAGCACATATGGGAGAGCCTACACTTGAGTCTAAAAGATCACATTTTTATCAGATTTTCATAGTTAAATCACATTTTCTCCCTCGATAAAAAATTTCAAACCCGTTGAGATTTTAGGTCTCAATTGATTTAAGTTAGGAAAATTTGGGAGCGAGGAAAAAAAGCTGTGTCTGATTATACAAGCCTATGATGGAACATATTATAACTGAGTATACGGATACAAAATACATTGTAATCACTACTTTATTATGTACATATTACAACAACATATATAATAATAATACCCCACACGAGATGGACCTTGATTGCCGAGATAATGTGATCATTTGGTTCTCTTCAGCAGTCTGTAGTCTCCCTCTCTTATCCTTCCACCAACAAAGCTTTCTAGGTTCCGGAAGATTCTCCTCGTCTTAAGCCATTTCTGTATGGAAAACATGAACTCCTTGCTTCTGTCAACATCATTCCTTATCCAAAACCGTGTGTTCAAACCCGGATTCATCCTGTTGACCTTGAATTCCTTAACCTGGTAGTCCAATGCCTCATCAATCTGTTGCAGAGTACCGTCACTAAACTTGTGGATCTCATTGAATCGCATGATCATTTGAACCCCATATTTATCCCTAAATGTGACGGCCCTTGGAGAGTCAATTACTGTGAATTCGTGCTTGAACTCAAAGCCAATGGCATCCCATCGAGGTTTGGTGAGGTTTAGCTGCGTCTAGTAGCTTTCAATCCCCAGTTGGAAGTCTTCTACGCGTTGTCTTATATCCAAGTTTCTGGTCTATAAGTTGACAGCAGTAGTGAGAATCTTCTTATCTTTGGGTGGTATTTGGTTCAAGTGACCTTGAAGATTCAATAAGTACAGATCTTTAAAGTCACTAGGGTACAGATATTTGAAGTCCCTTTCCGCAATAGTATATTCTTTAAGATCAGCTCTACGAAGAACGATCTTCTTCATGTAATCGTACCCATATAAGGAGAAGACTTCAATTTTGACAACACTTAAAATGCGCATATGAGTCCGTACAGCTCTACGATCACCCTCAGATGTGTGTCTGTCAATGTAAAATCATTGTCTTTGGAACCACCAGTGAGAAATATCATACATAGCAATGATGTCATACTTTCATTCCTCTTCAATCCACATCTGATTGGGTACCATATGCTCTAACCCAACATTAGGATAATAGGCCGCCTTCATCTTCAAAATTAACAATGCAAGTCTGCCACTCTTGCGACCGTATCTTAGATACTCTAAGTCCTTGTTGAAGAAGTCAAATTGAATTGTGACTTGACCTGGTGGACCACCCAGTGGTAGTGGTTTGCTAACATTATACCTGATGATTGACTCGTCCACTTGATCGGTTAGTAGTTTATGGCCCATTTGGTACTGAAGATGAATCACATTAGGATGGAAGACTTTGACAATTTCATATGCAGGGCCTTCCAGGTCTTGTTGTTTAAGTTCAGTGATCCCTTACTTTTTGCAGAACCAGTCCATTAAAATTGCCATGTCACCAGTCTGCGCAAGTAACGAGTTCTCTGGAGGAGGTGCATAGGTGGACGCAAGATCGGATGCCCAGTTATTTACTGGGACAGGAAGATTTGGTCCCTCGCTTACTACTTTCTTTTCATTTAAGGTATAATAGTTACTAAGGGATTAACCAAGAAGTATAAATGGCATAATTGGTCCTTAAGGTTTTTACAGTCTAGGAATCAACTAGAAATTTGCAGATAAGACCCTATATTTGCACATAAATGACAGCTTTGGCCTTTTGAGTTAACACAAGTTTAACTCCCCCTCAATAATGTAACCCCGTAAGATACAAATCATTACTCAATTAAGTATATGATGAATCAAAAGTGCCCATTAGATATCATAAATTTGAAACCACTCTCCCCCTCAATCAATGACCCATTTTCTAGTTAAAGAGCAGTAGTCGTTGATTGAGAGCTAAAATTTGAGAAAATCAAGTCTGATTAATGTTCAAACAACATCTTTCCACCAAGTGAGACACAAATAATTTTCTGAAGAATCATAGACGGAAAATTATTTGGATAAAAAGAAGACTTCTCTTCTGGATCAAGAAATAATGCACTGAAGCGTACATTAGATCGAGGTTGCATGGATATCAAGTAACCCATGCCCGGGAGATATTAATCACCCGTTGTCAGGAACAACTATCTTTTTGGCGACATGCGTTCTTCAATTTGAAAAGCGGGCTGCAGTCTGAAATAACTGCAAGCCATAAAGACATGTTTTGAAAAGTTTGAACTTTCGTTCGAGCTTCATTTAAAGACCCGTGTCGTTATTGAATGACATTTCTAGGTCCGTAAATGTTATCGATAAACAAAAGACATGTCTTGAAAACTATTTTTGGTATTTTCTATTTATAGATTTTTTTATGGTTTTGTAGGTTTTATATTTTAGTATTTTCTTTTTGGTTTTTAATATGTACATATTTACATAGGATATAGGAAGTCCATCATTTACTCCTCTTTACCTTCCTAAAGACGTATACGGGTTTTCGGAGACATACTCTTCATACCAAGTCGCGGGAGTAGAAATTCAAACCGCTCTTTTGGTAATGCTTTAGTGAAGATATCCGCAAGCTGATAATCCGTCGTCACGAAGTATAATTCAACCACGCCTTTCTCAAACTCACGCCTTTCTCAACTTGCTCTCGAATAAAATGGTGTCGAATGTCAATGTGCTTGGACCAGGAGTGCTAGACATTATTGTAGCAGAGCGCAATGGCACTGCGATTGTCACAATACAAGGGAATCTTATTGAAGACAAAGCCGTAGTCTATAAGCTGTGATCTCATCCAAAGTATCTGAGCACAACATCCAAACATGGCAATGTATTCAGCCTCTGTTGTTGAGATCGCAGTACTTTTTGTTTCTTGAGGATCCAGCTGATAGTTTTATCTCTAAGGAACTTGAGCATTCCATGACGTACTTCTTTGTGTGTTCTTACAACCTGCATGGTTCCGCATCTGTATAGGCCTTTAGTGCCATAAGCAGTGTCTTTGGATACAAGTCCCATTAAGGTTCACTCTGAGATGCGAAAAGACCCGCTTTAAGTGGCTTCAAAGGTGCTTTTTGGCAGGCGAACGCCTAGATACCTAGCACACATTGCATCAACGAATAAAAGGTGGGTCTCGCTGGCAGTGAGATTACATTAGGAGCCGACCATACACGAAATCGAGTTAGTTTGGTCAACTGGTAATCCCTATGGGTCCTCATCTGGTTTAAGTCGATCCACATGGGTGATGTATCCAACAGGGTTCACAGAATATCCATCCCAAATTTCTTTAATATTTCAAGAGCAAATTTTGATCAATTAATAAAAATGCCTCCGGGATTTTGAGAAACTTGTAAGCCTAAGAAAAACGACATTTGTTGTAACATTTCTCAATTTCAGGTCATTTTACGACCCTTAATTATTCGTCACTATTTATTTTGGTCCGATACGCGTTCACTTTTAATTTAACTTTTAAGTCAATCGAGTAGACTAGAAATAATCATTTAATGTAAACGGTCACCAAATAAATTAAGGTTTGCATCAACGAAGTAATAAATAATTATTAAGAAGATAATTATCAACTTGGCGTATTTTATTTTTATTGGTCACGTAAAGGGGTTACGTTTCGCAATAAAATACATTTGGACACACCCCAGAAATACCTAGACTTACCTAGACTCAAACCAATACCCACTTTTACTACCTTAACACAAAAATAAATCAATTTTGTGTATATAAACCACAAGGGGCGGTTTTGCACATATGTACACATAACAACTGGAAATCTTCCTTATGATCCCTAAGTACATGTACAAGCTCTATGTAATTAAGAATAGTACTTAATGTTTCCTAGTAGCTAATACACAATGGGTAAAGACCTCTTTGGATCCCTCTTTGGCCTTGATACCCGCGGTTAGTGCATGTATATGTACAAAAATCCATGAGATTTCCATAATCTAGCTAAATCTTGTACATTCACTTAGTAATTAAAGATTGTACTTAGTGGTTTGGCTAAAAACAATGTGTAATTAACTAGAACACTAAAACCACCTAGGATAGGACTGGGTTTGGTTTGTTTGAGACTAAGAGACATGTAACTAAGTATTTGGCCTATAAATACACACATACTCTTACCATTTAGCACTCTTGAAAACTCACACCTACACTAAACACTCTCTAATCCAAACCATCCTTGTCTCTTCTATAGTTTGGATCATAAGACGCGAACAAACAACCTCATAACTCATTTGAACCTACAAACAACACTAGGGTTTCTATACAAGTGCATAAGGAGGTACACAAGCCAAGGGTTGGCGTACATTGGGTTATACGATCGTGTATACATTGGGGTTGACACTCTACTCGTTAAAAGACACGACCAAGCCACTAGGACTATTTGTAAGTCACGTTTAAATGTATACAACTCGTATTTTAATTGTTTCTTCGTCGCTAGACATTGTGTCACGTAAATAATGCACTAACGTGAAACCATGCGTGACGATGTACGTATAAATACTTGTATAGGGCTTGTGTGGTGATGAATATGTTAAAACATGTGAAATATGACTTAAAATGAACTAGGGTATCAAACGTATTCGTTTAGATGCAAACGTGAACACCAACATGAATAAAAACATTTACAACAAATTTCTCACGAAAACCTATACGTAATCTATATGTGAAAGTCTTAATGCCGCTGGCTTGGGGAAGGGTCTTGTACTACTTATTAAACACTTGATGTGTTAGTTTAAACCACGAACGTTTAGGTCGAACAATAAGCTCAGTGTTTGGCTTATGATTTTGAGTCACAACCACGAAACGTTAGACCCACAGTGGACGTATACGTCTACTGTTGGGCCATGAAGCTCACAAAGGAGTAAGCTTGGCTTATGGTTGTGTCCTATAATGAAAGTCGAGTGCTTGTCTAAAGATTTAAAACCCTAGAAACCAACTAGTGAACCTGATGGGCCGCATAAGGGGTATATCGGGTGTGGTAGCCCACTATTAGGCCCAGCCGGCCCAACAAACCATACTGTGGGGTCCACAGATTGGCCATAAGCTTTATGTGCTTATTCAAAGGCCTAATGGCTTTATTAGGGCTTATATAGGACCTAGGTATCTTAAAAAACCTAGCGGATCTTAAATGGGGCTCGGTTAAGCCCTATTACTGTAAGTCCACGGAGGACATAAGCCGAAAATAAGCTAGGACATATATTTGTAAGCTTAGACTAGCTTATAAGTTGGTGATAAGCTAGGCAAGCTACGAACAAAAAGAAATAAGCCCAAACCCCTTGACCCTTACAGGCTTGTATCGAGCCTAAACACGGTCCTAATAACGCGGGCTTATTTTTGCCTATGGAATAAGCCCAAACTTTAAACATACCCTACATAAGCTTATTGAGTTAAGAAAATGAGTTGGATCATGTGAGGAAACCTTAATGGGCCTTTTACAAATCATTCGGTTAAGATTATTAGGCTAATGAGCCTAATAAGCCTAAATAAGCTCATCCGAGCTTATTATTAAGCCCAAACAGTTTCCCATAACTTAAATAAGCTTACCAAGTACCTTTGTGCCTTTTAAAACTTAATTGGACCTTTAAAATACTTATTGGACCTTAACGGGCCCAATAAGGTCCATTAAGCCAAAATAAGCTCTCCCGAGCTTATTTATAAGTGGAACAATTATATCGGGCTTATTGGAGATTAATGAATCTAATGTATTGTTAGACCTTAATTGGAGTTAAAATGCGATTTTTACAAGTTAAAGGACTAAATGTGTCAATTTAGAAACTTGAGGGTTAAAACTGTCTTAATTGATTTTATAAGGTTTATGGACTGTTTTGAGCACTTTTGTAACTTAAAGGGCTGTTTAAAACATGTAAGGACCTAAAATGTAAATTGTGTAAAGTTGGAGGACTAAATGTGTAATTATGAAAACTTAAGGGTTTGAAATGTAAAATAGTATATATTTTATATACCCAGGGGCTGTTTTGTAATTATAAGAAACTTAAGCATTTGTTGCTTAATCATACACTTGGAAATCTTGCGGTCCTACTATTGATTTACCTAAACCTATGAATTCACCAACTTTATGTTGATATTTTAAGCATGTTTTCTCAGGTCAATAAGGCACGGGGTGCTCAGATACATTGAGGGTCACTCTGTGGAAAGAGTCAGTACTAAAGATTGGGGCGTATTACATTTTGGGAACACTTGTTATAAACCGAAATCTTTACTTACATTGTCGAACAATTTGAAGCCATGAGCTTATGTAATGAACAAGTATTTTTTTAATCCAATTTTTCAAACGACACGTTTAGTAGTCGTTCTCAGAATCTTGTGCTATTGATCCATAAATGTAACGCCCTCGGATATTCAAACATTCCGCTGCGTGCTCAGATTTGAGGGTGTTACAGATTGGTATCAGAGCCAAGGTTATAGAGAACCAGGTCAAAAGGTTTTGTCTGGACTATAACCATTTTCAAAACTGTTTTCACAAATGGGATTTGCGAGGGACATACATGCATTACTTGTTTACATCTAGCGCATATATGCTTACATGACATGCATTGCTTTAGCATTAGTAGGGTACTAAGTGCTTACCTAATTGATATACGTGTATATAAATGATATTACGTATATTACTATAAGAGCTTCATTATTATTAAAGCTTACAGACATATCATATCGATCCTTCCTATAAGTAATACTTATATAAGTTATTTTGCTTTTTGCAGTAATCATGTCTTCTGCGACATCTGCTGTTACCTACACTTCCGTTTACACCGACTCTGAGCCCGGCAGAGCCTTCTAGGGAGCCGATGATGAGGAGGTATCTGAGGGAGGCATTCCACGGGTCATCGTATTAGGATACGACGGACTCCCGCTACAGCCAGTAGCCCCACCGTCACTAGATTACATACCAGGCCCAGAGAATCCATAGACACCACCAGTTCCTCAGGACGAGGATGAGCGTGAGCCTATGTTCGTACAGGCACATGACCCTGACTACGTGCCAGAGCCTATATACCCTGAGTATATACCATTGGAGGATGACCATGAGTTTCCGGCGAAGGAACAGCCATTACCTCCTGTTGATTCACCTATTGCTGAGTCACCCGGATACATTACCGAGTCGGATCCCGAGGAGGATCCAGAGGAGTACGAGGATGACGAGACAGAGGATGGTCCGGTTGACTATCCTATGGATGGGGGAGATGATGGAGATAATGATGACGGTGATTCATCTAGGCATGACGCCAATAATGAGGATGAGGATGAGAAGGATGAGGAAGACGAGGAGGAGGAGGAGCACTTAGCTCCGGCTGACTCTACTACTGTTATACCTGCTGATGAGCCTATTTTCCCACCTGAGGGAACAGAGCCTGTTATACCATCACCCTCTACTGACATTACTATTGGGGCTAGGATTACCGTCCGACCCCAGACTTCCATATCCCTTCCACCAGAGGCAGAGATTGAGAGACTTCTGACCATGACTACTCCATCACCATCACCACATATCTCACTATCACCACCCTCAGCATGGGAGCGCCTTGCTAGGTGCACGACCCCACCTGCACATTCACCACCTTTACCACCATCATCTGGGTGTCTAACCCAAATCCAGACACTCAGGATAACATCCACCCAGGCTCTCATTGATGCAGTTACTGCCGCATTACCACCACCTCCACTACCACCACTACCACCATCTCTATACATACCACCACCTGTTGACCATAGGGATGATATTCTCGAGTCCTAGCGGCCACCTCGCAAGAGGTCGTGTTTGTTTACTCTAGGCTCCAGTTATGAGGTCGAGGAGATTCTACTGCTAGACCTACGGGGAGTTGAGGGGTAGACTATGGGTTTGTCAGCACCTTAGATGCTGAAGAGAGACGACGAGGGCTTAGAGAGGTTAGGTATGGTATTAGGGATACTTGGGTGGATC
>BQNB010024672.1:0-57199 GCA_026074375.1 Tanacetum coccineum
TACGGTATAGTCAGCAGATAGTAACTGTACTGACTCACTCTTTACCATTCTATTAGTAGAAATACTTATAGTGTGTTAGTCTTCGGACATCTGGTCTAGAGAACGGCGAACATTAGGGAATCTGATACTTAGGTATTAGAGGAACTAGCTTGTCACGTGCCGGAAAACCTGTCAAGAAGGTTCTTTGAATGAATCTATCTGATCACAGGTGCAGTATTCATACTGTAATCATTGATCCTCACGGAATCAGAGGTTAATGTAACCGACCAGATTGAGTATCGTCTATACTCGGTCCCTTCAAAATATAAAACCTTTGTGTGTTCACAAAATGTTTTTCTAGAACACATTAAGTGGATTTTACATAACAAAATGTTTTTGTTGGTGACTAAATTGTTCTATCATAGCGAATGACGACTCAAAGTATCCGATGCAAGACATGCTCATATCCTTACTCACATATCTGAAGAAATCAAGAAAGTTTACATACAAAGCTTCCGCACAATCTCTGAAAATCAATGTCTTCTTCAAATGCTAAACGTTATGGAGATTAGAAGAAGATACATCATCAAAGCTTTCCAGATTCCAACAGATATGAGCATGTGAGACTAAAGATCAGCGTATGGCAAAGTCAAAGTGAAAGAAGATCACAAAGTAATTCAGAGAAGTAAAGCTTAAACAAGTCAAAGATCAAGATCAAGTCATCACATCAAGTTCTGAAGATCATGATCAAGGTGTTAAAGATTGAATTACCAAAGCACAACAAGTGAAGTACCCTATCAACAACGAGCTAAAGAGACAAGCACGAGTGAGCTTCAAACAACTTCTCATGACCTCATCTAGGGGGAGATTGTTAGGATCACATAAATGGACCCAAACAAAGAAGCTTCGGTCACTCGAAGATACAAGACAAAAGTCTAGCTCGTTTAAGCGTGTAATATTATGTAAACGGGCCATTAATGAAAAAGCCCATCAAAGCTCAAAAGCCTCCTAGGCTAATCTTTTTATTAGTATAAATACTCCTAGTTTAGTCAAAAATTAGGTTAGACATTTTTAGAGAGAAAATTAGCTAGTCATTATTGTGAGGGTTTTTCTAGCCACCAAAAAGGTTTTGTTTTCTCTTTCAATCATCAATAAAGTTCTTAATTTTATGCATCTTGATTCTACACATAATTGTTAAGGATTCGTATGAATGATCATGGAGCCTACATATTTGTTCCCTTGTGAAGACGGGAACGGCCCCATGAAATCGATGCCCCACACGTCAAAGATTTCACAAACTTGGATGGAATTTTGTGGCATTTCATCACGTTGCGAAATTTTTCCTTGACGCTGACAAGTGTCACATCGGGTGACCAAGTCATGGGCATCACGGTAAATTGTGGGCCAATAAAATCCTGAGTCAAAAACTTTCTTGGCGGTGTAGTTGGCACCGTAATGTCCCCCGGTGGGTCCACTATGGCAAGCTATAAGGATGTCAATAGCTTCTTGGCCCGCAATACACCGCCGGATCATTTGATCCGCATATATTTTGAACAAATAGGGGTCGTTCCAAAAGTAGTGTTTAACATCCTTGAAAAACTTGTTCTTTTGTTGGGACGAAATCCCTTTAACAATGAAATTCTTCGCGTGGTAATTTGCATAATCGGCAAACCACGGGGTACTTGAGTCACCATGAAAAGTCACCATATTAAGTGTATCGAGAGGAAATGTTTCATTTATCTCCTTTGGGTCGAGCACATTTTCATAAGGATTTTCTAATCGGGATAGATGATCGGCCGCGAGATTCTTGGCTCCTTTTGTGTCAATTACTTTGAATTTGAACTCTAGAAGGAGGAGAACCCACCGGAGCAATCTCGCCTTGGAATCTTTTTTAGCAAAGAGATATTTTAGGGCGGAATAATCCGTATACACAATGCTTTTTCAAAGGCATACACCACGGCTAAAATTTCTTTCTTCGTCGTGGTGTAATGCGATTCCGCCTCGTTCATTGTTTTGCTAGCATGGTGTATAGGCCTAAAGTGTTTTTCATGATGTTGCCCCAAGACCGCACCTATGGCAAAGTCGCTTGCATTGCACATAAGCTCAAAGGGTAAGTCCCAGTCGGGGGCAATCAAGATTGGAGCTTCGGTAAGTTTTTTCTTTAACGTTTCAAAAGCTTGAATACATTCATTAGAGAAGATGAACAAAGTATTTTTCTCAAGAAGATGAGTCATCGGTTGGGAGATTTTGGAAAAATCCTTAATGAACCGTCGGTAGAAACCAGCGTGACCGAGAAAACTCTGAACACCCTTGACGGTGGCGGGATAAGGTAACTTAGCAATCACATCGACTTTGGCTTTATCGACCTCAATCCCATTTTTGGAAATCTTATAGCCAAGGACAAATGCATTCTTAACCACTGATATAACTCTTTTTCCCATTTTAAGAAAAAGATTGGGTCTTTACATCCTTTTGAGCATATTGTCCCCACGGGAGAGGGTAATTTCTGAGAATGAATTCTCAATGACGAGAAGTCGTCCTATGAAGATCTTCCATCATTTTTTTCGATCATTCATGAAAGTTATAGCATCTTACCCTTTGGATTTGTGATGGTGCATTGCTTAAGCCGGAAAAAGGCATCGCGACGATAGGCGAATAAGTTCCATAGGACACGTGAATGTGGGTCTTTTATTTGATCATGAGGGTCGAGGGAATTTGAAAGATAACCTTGTTAACACCAAGAAAGAAACCATCGAGAAAACCAATAGTACTGTTTTCCGCTAGTCTCTCTTGCATCTGATCCCATTAACGGTGTGAGAAAGTGGTCTTTTTGGGTGGCTTCATTTACTTTTGGTAGTCAATGCATTCACGCCTACCGTATACCAACTCGAGTAGGAATTAACTCGTTTTTCATCATTTTCAAAAAACGGTTTTAATGCCACCTTTTTTGGCCTCGACATCCCAACTCAAAATCTACTTTCCACGCAGTGTACGGGGCTTACCCAAGGACTATCCGAGATCGGGTAAATTAATTCGGCGTCAAGAAGTTTTTCAACCTCCTTTTTAATGACATTGTGGATTTTCAGATTCACCTATCTTTGGTGTTAAACCTCCGGTTTGTAGTCCTCTTCCATAATAATCTTGTGAGTACAAAATTCCGGGTTAATACCCTTGATGTCAGAGAGTTTCCAAGTGATGGCTCGCTTGTGTAACTTCAAAACCTTTATGAGAGCGGCTTTTTCCTCGACACTCAAGTCTTTAGCAATTATGACTGGCAACTTGTCGTCACCCTCCAAAAATGCGTACTCAAGATGAGGAGGTAAGTCCTTGAGTTTGACCTCGGGAGGTTCATCAATTGAAGATTTATCATTTCTAGCTTCATAAACTTTAAGTTCTTTTCAAATTTTAGGCAAATAATTTCCTTGAGTGGGAGGGGGTAATGATGGATCATCATTGAGAAATGCTTCAAGAAGAAGAATGTCCCCCTCCGGGTCATAATAAGAGTCATCAACTTTCGATGAAGTTAGATCATCTTCGAGAGCATGGAAAGCATTGACTTCCTCAAGAAGAAAATCACTATCCCCGAAGGGAGTGAGGGTCGGAGAAGAGGTAGAAACGATCGGGTCATAATAGGGAGTGGGATTGCCACTCGCGATCACATCAGAGAAACTAAGAACTTCTTGAGAATACTCCTCACAAGCCATATCAATGACGTCGATTCGGTTAACCGAATTATCATCATAATTAGAGAGTATCTCGAAGTTTGATCAAGATTGAATGTTATGGCTTCTTTTCCAACACGAAGAGTTAATTCTCCTTCGTAAACATCAATCAAAGCACGTCTAGTCTTTAAAAAGGATCTCTCGAGAATTAGGGGAACTCGGGGATCGGCATCAAAGTCTACGACTACAAAGTCGGTAGGGAATTGGAACTTTTCTACTTTTACGTAGACATCTTCGGCGATACCGAACGGTTAGGAGATCGAACGGTCCGCAAGTTCAAGAGTCATACAAGTAGGAGTGAGCTCCGAAAGAGAAAGCTTTTTCCACACGGATAATGGGATGAGATTTATGCTAGCACCAAGATCGGCCAAGGCTAAGCACTCATCCATTCCGAGAAAATCACACGGTATGAGAAATTTGTCGGGGTCTCTAAGTTTTTTGGGTAACTTTTTGAGGAGGACCGCCGAGCAATGCTCATTCAACGAAGTTCTAGCCAATTCAAACAATTTCTCTTTGTTACTGATTAAACTCTTAAGTGTCGAGGCAAATTTAGGCATGAGAATTAAAGCATCCGCGAAGCTATTGTCGAAATGTAAATCTTGAAAGATTTTGTAACACCCCCAAAATTGGGTCGCAGCGGAATGTATTTTTGGGAGCGTTAATTCATGATCCCATTGCACAAGTCAGGAGAGAACGACCTCTAACTGAGTCGTTTGAAAAGAAATCTTGTAAATTTGGACTCCAATGCACATCAAGTATGTCATACATCTATTTCACCTAAGAAAAATATGCTTAAAAGTGTCAACATTAAAGTTGGTGAGTTCATAGGTTTTTGTAAGTATGAATGTAAATCCCAAAACTATATATATATGTTTACTTATATAAAATCCCAAAATGTTTCAAGTATATATTGTAATGAACACGATATCCCAAAATGTTTCAAGTAGATATTATAATGAACACAATATATTATAATGAGCACAATATCCCAATTAGTTTCAAGTATGTAAGAGAAATGATTACGATTACTCCAAGTTCATGGAAACTGCGACGTAGACTTGTAAGTATGCCACTTTATTCAAGGCACAGTAAATGTTCATTAGTATATAGTTGTTGGTCATGTAGACACCAATCCATTCATATCCGACATGGTATAACGTTCGTTAGTTCGATCTCGAACTAGTGAGAGCTAATCACCCGAACGGGGGTTGTCAATCCCCAATAGATCTATTTTATAACATTCGCGCTCACCCTCCAAGTGATTTACAGTTCATGAAACCTAAGCTAATCCGTAATTATTCGAGTAAAAGTCAAGTATGTGTTTACGTCCAAAAAGTAAACCAAGTATTGTATCTCATCGCATGACAAGTAAAGAAGTGCATAAATCAATTTGTAATCAACCAAGTAAATGTATTTATAATCAAGCATGTTCTCACCCCAAAACTTATAAAACAAATCATGTAAAACGTGGGGTTATGAACTCACCTCGAGTGAGCTAATATCAAGTATATCACGCAAAATGCGTCCGATAATCGCCGAATGCAACCTAATCCAATATAGGTCGTATGAGTACTCGAGTATGTTGTCTAACAACTACCATATATAATCCTATTTAGTTATCATCATACTATCGTTCGGGCTATCATAATTAAGAGGTCATGACATGACGTACGAGGAGCTAGGATACTTTAAATCGTAAATCCAACAACTCGTCAATACGCCATCCGAAGAGGCCTCATTATGAAATTCCCTAGTAATATAGCACTTTGGTAACTATAACACATATATATCTATATAGCTATATCACCATCTAATCGTTTTAGCGAAATCATATTTATAAGGTAAAAACGTTTATAATTACGCCTTTTAGCAAAAATGACATAACTTCGTCGTTTTTAGTCCGTTTCTCGCGTTTCTTATGCCCACGCTTTCGTAGTAAGACGAGTGATCATAAAATCACATTTTTAGGTTTTCATGATTCTGATGTGAATAGTGATTTTACTGTTCATCACAGCTATAAACTCGTTTTTACGTTTTAATTAGCGTAAAACTTGTAAACGTCGTATCTTATTCGTTATAGCTCCGTTTTTAGCGATTCTTTCGAGCACGATCTCGAAATTAAAAGTTTTATCATATTATTTATGTTTTACAAAGTATAAGTTTCTGCCATGAATAGTAACTTTTATAAAAATAGTTTTATAAAAGTATTAACTATCGTAAACTTGTAAATAGCGTATCTTCTTCGTTATTAATCGGTTTTTCGAGTTCTTTATGACCCCTCGATCCTTGTGACATGTAGTATTTTATAAAAGTATAAAATACATATGTAATTTTTCGAATACAAACAGCCCCCTAAGATAAATTTCTCAAAAAGTGTTTAAAACTTGTTTTTAGAACTTTTTAGCTTTACCACTTTGTTACAAATCCATTAGAACAAATCATACCGGCATCAAGAAGTTTTAGGACCTCCTTTTTTATTACCTCGTGAATTTTTGGGTTAACCCGTCTTTGACTTTGAACCGTGGGTTTGTAATCATCCTCCATTAAGATTTTGTGTGTACAAAAACGAGGGTCGATACCCTTGATGTCGGTGATTTTCCAAGCAATGGCTCGTTAATGAGATTTGAGCACTTTTAAGAGAGCATTTTTTTCATCATCGTTTAAACCCTTTGCAATAATCACATGTAACTTGTTGTTTTCTTCTAAGTAAGCATACTCCAAGTGAGACGATAAATCTTTTAACTCTAATTCCGGAGGCTCTTCAATTGAAGATTTCACCTTGGTTACTTCACTTTGTTTAAGGTCCATCGTTTGTATAATTGGTAGAAAAATTTGTATGGATTGTGTAAAGGGGTGTTTTTGAGCCGTGGCCTATCAAGAGTAAAATGGGAGAGATTGTTTTGATTTACACCTTAGGAATGTGTTATGTGTGTTTATCTTGCTAGTTAAGTCCTTATATAGGAGCTAACCATGGTTAAGGATCCCTAGTTAAGTCTAACTAGGGTAAGGTTAAGGAAATATCTAAAAGATATTTTAGATAAATATCTAATAAATATCTAATAAATATCTAGGGTTTTAAAAATGTGTATAAGTGATTTCCGGGTATGCTTAAACGTATTTAATTGCGAAACGTAAACGTCTTACGCAACCAATAAAATAAAATATAAAGTTTTATTACTTCTATAAAATAAATATATTGCTTGCTTGACGAAAACTTTAATTCGTTTGGTGTCCGATTACGCTAAACGATAATTTTTTTAACTTACGCGATTTAACTTAACTATTACGATTTAAAAGCAAACGCGTAAAACCCTAAAAATAACTTGTGAATTTATTGACGTCGTCAATGACCCTAAAACACGAGGTGTTATAGTCTTCCCCCATTAAATGAGCCTTGTCCTCAAGGCTTATGAAACGACACTTAACACGACGGTTTCAGCTTAATGAAAAAGGTGTGAATGTTTCTTCCCTAATTGGTCTTTACGTTCACATGTAACTCAGGACCTTGCCTAGAGTTCCATCGAACCTTGACAATTGGGTTACGGCTTTGCCTCAACCGTTTGACTTCTCGATTCATGACCTCCACCGGTTTCTCGACAAACTAAAGCTCGTTATCAAGGTGAAGTCCACCTAACGGAACAACTAAGGGTTCGTCGGCATAGCACTTTCTCAAGTTGGATACGTGAAACGTATTGTGAACCCTGCTCAGCTCTTGCAGAAGCTTAAGCTTGTAAGCAACGGATTCAACTTGTTCCAACACCTTGAAAGGTCCAACCTATCTAGGGTTTAACTTCCCCCGTTTGCCACAGCGTACCTCTCCTTTCTAAGGCGATACCTTAAGCATAACCAGGTTTGTCAACTTGAAATTCTATTGGCTTCCGTCTCACGTCGGCGTAACTCTTCTGGTGAGCAAGATTGATAGCGGATTGTCCTAGGGCGACTAGTGATGTGTCTCAGCTTCTTGGCTTAGGATTTGGTATAAGATGACGTCGACCTTATAGTAAGATGGTGTAACGGTTTACTTAGTTATGGTTACTAATTCGATTTACCAAAGTAATCGCGCTTCATGAATACGTACACAGAACTTGATATAATTAGAAAATTCATTTTCTTGACAAGAAGTTTTAAGGTGACTACTCTCAGCACGGCATGGTCCTTCCTGAATTATACATAGGTGATCAAATTATGTATAATTGAGGACTAACGATGCATTGCTCATTTTTGTCAAAATAGCGTTATGACTTTTAGAATGACTTACATGAATAATTTAGAGAATTGGAGTAGATTGGCTGAAATTTCACGATACATAGATTCGATAGATAATTTGAAATCGTTCATACAATGGATGTTTAAGAGAAATACAATAGGAACTCCTAGGGAAATAAAGTCTAAGAATTCCCACTTAGGATTTATTAGGGCAAAGCAAGACAACTTTTTCTTTTAAGCTTCAATCTCATCGTCAATGTTGTTAAGGTCTTGATCGGTGTCTCCACCTTCTAAGGCATATACCATTCCACGTGCTTCGGTACCTTCAGCTTGGTTTCCATGGTTTTGATTCTTAAATTCGGGGCAATCACTCCTATAATGCCCTTGATTCCCACATTCA
Source organism: Tanacetum coccineum (assembly GCA_026074375.1). Lineage (NCBI taxonomy): Eukaryota > Viridiplantae > Streptophyta > Magnoliopsida > Asterales > Asteraceae > Tanacetum > Tanacetum coccineum. Next base: position 8,308 of record BQNB010024672.1, read on the forward strand.
TAGTAAGTGAGGGTTCTCTGATTATTAGTAGCAGCAGAACTCTAACAGTCTCTGGTCAGATGACCGACCCTCTTGCAGTTTGCACATTTTACAGTGCATGGGCCATTGTGATGAAACTTGCACTTGTTGCACAATGTAATAGTCCCCCAGCTATAACTCCTTCTTTCACCAGTCCAGGCGGCGTAATGCTGAGCCACATTCTGCCTCTTGGAAAGTTGTTGTTAAGTTTGGTTGTTGTTATCAAGTTTCCTCTTGTTCTCAGCTTATCTTTCAGCAAATGTGCTGATTTTCTTATCCATTTGTTCAGTGGAGAACTCAATGGCATCTTGCATAGTATTCGGCTTAGTTGCCATCACACTACCATGGATCATGTCGGGCAAGCCACCGACATATTTCTCAACCTTGTCCTACTCTTCCGGAAACATCCGATCGCACATTAGTGCCAGTTCTTGGAAACATTAGTTATAGGCTACCACATCGGTACCCTTCACCTTCAGATTCCATATTTCAAACTCAATCTTCTTAATTTCACCCCTCGGGCAGTACTTGTCTGTCATCATCTTCTTTAACGTTTTCCATGGCATTGCATGGGCAACTTCTGGAGTAGTAGTCTTAACATGAGAGTTCCACCACGTCAAGGCATTTTCTTGTAGAGTACAAGTCGCAAATTTAACTTGGCATGCTACTGTGCAGTTGCTTATACTAAAGACGGACTCCATCTTTTCAAACCACTGAGTGAGTCTGACAACTCCCTCAGTTCCCTTAAAATTTAAGGGTTTGCACTTCAGGAAATCCGGGTAGGTGCATTCACGAGCAGCGTGTTCATTCCTTCTGACACCCGTTCCTGAAGTATGGCTATCGTCGCCATTTCTGTTTGCATCTCGTGCTACCAGTGCAGCAGTAACACCTTGGTCAATCATTGCCTGAAGTTGGCCATTGGTGACAGTTGTGGTGGTAACATTTTCTGTACCTGGTGTTGACCTTGTGGCTCTCTTTGGTGCCATTTCCTTCAAAATCCCAAAAATGTAAATTTTGTTTATTTCCCAAAAGTCATGCTCCGAAATAGAGTGTTGTGAAGTGATGTATGGTCAATATGAATGTGCGCTCATGGCATAAATGGGTGATGGTAAGATATCATATTTGATAGCTTAATGTTTAGGGCCTACGAGCTTATAATACCACCTTGCCTAAAGAAATGTTCTAGTATTTATATAAATAATCCTTATATAAATAATTGTAGAGTATGCACAAGATAGGGTAAGTATATATACATATATATATATATATATATATATATATATATATATATATATATATATATATATATATATATATATATATATATATATATATATAGATATATATATATATATATATACCTAAGTCACGTCCGCAAGTAAGCAAGTAGTGTGTCTGCACATAACAGACAAATATTCATATAGTGGTCTTACCACTATAATTACACATAATTATTTCACATAAAGCCTCACGAGTCCTAACCATCCTCGAGGGAATTTATCAAGTACCTCGAGTTGTGTAACAATCTTGTCATGGCTCCATCTCGCAACTCATCAAACAAGAACTGTCTTGAGATGCAGTCATGAATTGGTACACATCTCGACCTAATTAATAAATTTACTCGACGTTGGATAATACTCGAATTTTTATGTTCATCTAACTTCACATAGTTATCATATTGCATGCACATTATGCATGGTCTTGAGGCTATGGTGCAACCCACCATACCTCAACAGGGTTCTAGTGTTTGTCTATCCTACGAACATGTATATAAATCATGTAAGCATCTAGTATGACCAACTATTGCAACAAATAGTGTATGTATGTCTCGTAAAAATCTTTTGAAAATGTGATCGTTGAAAGTGGTTATAGTTTAGGTAAAATTCAACCTAGTTCTCTATAACCTTGGCTCTGATTACCAATCTGTAACACCCCCAAAATTGGGTCGCAGCGGAATGTATTTCCGGGAGCGTTACTTCATGATCCCATTGCACAAGTCAGGAGAGAACGACCTCTAACTGAGTCGTTTGAAAAGAAATCTTGTAAATTTGGACTCCAATGCACATCAAGTATGTCATACATCTATTTCACCTGAGAAAAATATGCTTAAAAGTGTCAACATTAAAGTTGGTGAGTTCATAGGTTTTTGTAAGTATGAATGTAAATCCCAAAACTATATATATAGGTTTACTGTGTTACAAGTTTCGCCCATACAAGACTTGCAACGCATAAACCTACATATATAGGTTTACTTATATAAAATCCCAAAATGTTTCAAGTATATATTGTAATGAACACGATATCCCAAAATGTTTCAAGTAGATATTATAATGAACACAATATCCAAAAATGTTTCAAGTAGATATTATAATGAGCACAATATCCCAATTAGTTTCAAGTATGTAAGAGAAATGATTACGATTACTCTAAGTTCATGGAAACTGCGACGTAGACTTGTAAGTATGCCACTTTATTCAAGGCACGGTAAATGTTCATTAGTATATAGTTGTTGGTCATGTAGACACCAATCCATTCATATCCGACATGGTATAACGTTCGTTAGTTCGATCTCGAACTAGTGAGAGCTAATCACCCGAACGGGGGTTGTCAATCCCCAATAGATCTATTTTATAACATTCGCGCTCACCCTCCAAGTGATTTACAGTTCATGAAACCTAAGCTAATCCGTAATTATTCGAGTAAAAGTCAAGTATGTGTTTACGTCCAAAAAGTAAACCAAGTATTGTATCTCATCGCATGACAAGTAAAGAAGTGCATAAATCAATTTGTAATCAACCAAGTAAATGTATTTATAATCAAGCATGTTCTCACCCCAAAACTTATAAAACAAATCATGTAAAACGTGGGGTTATGAACTCACCTCGAGTGAGCTAATATCAAGTATATCACGCAAAATGCGTCCGATAATCGCCGAATGCAACCTAATCCAATATAGGTCGTATGAGTACTCGAGTATGTTGTCTAACAACTACCATATATAATCCTATTTAGTTATCATCATACTATCGTTCGGGCTATCATAATTAAGAGGTCATGACATGACGTACGAGGAGCTAGGATACTTTAAATCGTAAATCCAACAACTCGTCAATACGCCATCCGAAGAGGCCTCATTATGAAATTCCCTAGTAATATAGCACTTTGGTAACTATAACACATATATATCTATATAGCTATATCACCATCTAATCGTTTTAGCGAAATCATATTTATAAGGTAAAAACGTTTATAATTACGCCTTTTAGCAAAAATGACATAACTTCGTCGTTTTTAGTCCGTTTCTCGCGTTTCTTATGCCCACGCTTTCGTAGTAAGACGAGTGATCATAAAATCACATTTTTAGGTTTTCATGATTCTGATGTGAATAGTGATTTTACTGTTCATCACAGCTATAAACTCGTTTTTACGTTTTAATTAGCGTAAAACTTGTAAACGTCGTATCTTATTCGTTATAGCTCCGTTTTTAGCGATTCTTTCGAGCACGTTCTTGTAATTGAAAGTTTTATCATATTATTGATGTTTTCAAAGTATAAGTTTCTGCCATGAATAGTAACTTTTATAAAAATAGTTTTATAAGAGTATTAACTATCGTAAACTCGTAACTAGCGTATCTTCTTCGTTATTAATCGGTTTTTCGAGTTCTTTATGACCCCACGATCCTTGTGACATGTAGTATTTTATAAAATCATAAAATATATATGTAAATTTCGAACTCCAAACAGCCCCTTTAGATATTTTTCTCAAAATGTGTTTAAAACTTGTTTTTAGGACTTTTTAGCTTTACCACTTTGTTACAAATCCATTAGAACCCTTAATATCTTATGTCTTATACTCCTAGGGTCCTTAGTATATGATTAATCCAAAGATTATCCAAGAATTATAAAATTTACAAGTAAATAAGTTCCTAGATGGTGATTAACTACATAGACATATATATGCATAAAATGATGAATGTAAAGACATAAAGGGTTTTAGATAACCTTAGAGTGATGAAATATGATACCCAACACAATCTAAACCCTTGTTTAGATTGTAAACCCAAGCTTGCAAGATCTTGATTTCCTAAACCCTAACTTTGCATTTTCTTGCTTAACACTTGTAAAGGATTAACCAAGCCTTCAAATCTTCTTAGGACATCTTAGATATGATGTAGGTATGTATGTAAATGTGTTATATAAAATTTGATATGGATTTGGTTGTGTTTGGGGTGTTGCCGTAGCCAAGAGAGGGAGGAGGGGAGAGATTTTGTGATGAAATTTGTAAAGAAATGTAAGTTATGATTTTGTAGTCTAGTTAGGGTATATATAGGGGTTAACTAGGGTTAAGGAACTCTAGTTAAGTCTAACTAGGGTAAGGTTAAGGAAATATCTAAAAGATATTTTAGATAAATATCTAATAAATATCTAATAAATATCTAGGGTTTTAAAAATGTGTATAAGTGATTTTCGAGCATGCTTAAACGTATTTAATTGCGAAACGTAAACGTTTTACGCAACCAATAAAAATAAAATATAAAAAGTTAATTATTACTTTCATAAAAATAATATATTGCTTGCTTGACGAAAACTTTAATTTGTTTGGTGTCCGATTACGCTAAACGATAATTTTTTTTAACTTACGCGATTTAACTTAACTATTAAAAAGCGAACGCGTACAAGAAAAAAAAATAATTAGTGAAATATATGACGTCGTAAATGATCTGAAAATACGAAATGTTACAGTCTCCTCCGGTTAGAAGAGCCTTGTCCTCAAGGCTCAAGTTGCGGCACTTGAGAAAAGTACGGATTTGGGGAAGAGATTCGGATATTTCTTCTGGAATTGGTCTTCACGTTCCCAAGTATACTCAGCTCCTTGCCGAGAGTTCCATCGAACCTTGGCAATTGGGTTACGGATTTGCCTCAATTGTTTGACTTCTCAGTCCATGATCTCTACAGGTTTCTCGATAAAATGGAGTTTTTCATCCACATGGAGTCCTTCCAACGGAACGACTAATGGATCGTCGGGATAATACTTCTTCAAATTGGATACATGAAACATATTGTAAACCCTGCTCAGCTCTTGTGGAAGCTTAAGTTTGTAAGCAACGGATTCAGCTTGTTCCAACACCTTGAAAGGTCCAACCTATCTAAGGTTTTACTTCCCCCATTTGCCAAAGCGTACCTCTCCTTTCTAAGGCGCTACCTTAAGCATAAACAGGTTGTAAATCTTGAAATTCTACTGAACTTCTGTTCTCACATCCGGGTAATTCTTTTGGCGGCAAGTTAGATAGCGGATTGTCCTAGAGCGCTAGGGTATGTGTTCGGCTTCCTTGGCTTAGGATTTAGTAGAAAATGACGTCGATTCTTTATTGTATGATGGTGTAAGAGTTCACTTTATGTTATTATGATATTAGTTTGGTTCCTCAGGATACCATACATGTTATGAATACTGACGCGCTTCTTCTCACTTATTTTCATATACCAATAAAACAAAATAAATTAAATTACCAACATAGGATCAAGAATCCGCGAGACCAATGAAACGGAAAAAAAAAAAAAAAATGCAGTTATAGTTGTGGCTCTGGGTCTCTTATGTTGCCAACGAGGCTTGAATGGAAATAGAAAGTCGAATGGGTAATGTTGTATAAATATGACAAGGCATGTGATTTGGCACTAAACCTAAATAAGCAAATGCAAAATAAAATAAGCAAAGAATAGCTGGAACAAGATAGAGCTAGAATCGGTTAAAAAACACTGTAAACTTTTATTATTAGGACACATAATAAGCTCAAATAACTAAGGACAAATAAAATAAGCTAAGCTATATACTCTAATTAAGTAAATCAAAAAGCAATTAAGCTAAATTAAGCAAGAAAAACTCAACAGTACTAACAACAGTACTGACAGTATTAACTATCAGTACTAACTGGAGTTTGTACTGCTAGCTTTTAAGCTTTGTACTGCTAAGCCTTTAAACAAAACACAATGATAAAGAATTAAGCAAATAAGCTAAAACAAATATTTACCTAATCCTAATAAGCCCTCAGGCATAAGAATAAACAACTAGATTAAACTAAAACGGCAAATAAGCTAAAAAGCTACAATCTGATCAACTACTAAAATTACTTTGAAAAGGAAAATAAGCTTAAATAAGCTTACTCCTAAAGACAGTAAACGGTAAAGGTTTAATTACTCTAATAATGCTAAGGAAATCGACAATAAGTAGAAATAATAAGCTAATAGCTAAAATGAACCACCAGTACTTACCGTTTTAAACTAACAGTACTAATTGGGGTTAGTACTGTAGCTTTAAGTTAGTTAAACTGCTAGCTTTAAAAGTTCCAATAGAGAGACTAGCAGGACTAACACTATGGGTTAGTACTGCTAGTTGAAAATATCCCTTAAAGTTTTCACAAATCATTTTTCTTTTTATATTAAGCTGTTTTGGTCCTAAATTATTAAAAACAGATTATTAAGTAACAAAATAAGACACTTATAAATAGATTTTAGTCAACAATAAGCACTTAAATAAGCTGAATCAATCTAACAGTTTTAACTCATAACTAACAGTTTTATTAAATGAACTAACAGTACTAACTAAGAAAGTTACCAAATACTTTTAAACTAACACACTCAGCAAGATAAGCACTAAACATTGATTAACAGCACAAATATGTAAACTTAAGTAACAATAAGCACTATTAAGCAGTTCTACAGTTCAATAAGGAAAAACAAGAAAAAGAGAAACTTACAACACCCTTGCTCAAAAACCAGGGTAGACAAGTATCTACAAGCTTTAGCTTGCATAAAACAAGCTAGTAGTGTCCATAAGCCCATCCAAAACTGGCTTATCATCCATAAGCTGTGGTATATTTGAGTGAAGAATTTTCTGTGACTTTACTTAACTAATTAACTTTTTAGGTTTACTTAATTAAAGCAGCTTATAAACAAGTTGTATTGAGAGCCTTTTTTGAACACAAAACAACACAATTAAGAAACTTAACACTTGGAATTTTAAATTGACTTAAAACATCAAATTTGCATTAAAACTTGAAAGTATTACAAAGCTGAAAGTAAAAGCTGTAAAAGACTTTAAGAACTAAAATAAGCTAAGTTATATTGAAAATTAAGCTAAGATATTCTAAGATTAACTAGTTGCCTCAAAGGCTTACAAAAGACTCTATTTATAGCCGAAGTCTTCTTCTTTTCGACTTCTTTCTTTTGTGTTTCTTTGTAGAGACAAAAACCAAGTGTGCTTGTTATGTGAGGTGATTCTAAAGCAAATCTCAGCCTTCAATTTCTTTTGTGCTTCTTTTGAGTCAATCACAGCCATCGAAATTACTTGGAGATTGTGAGGGATTGCCAACATGGCAATTATAAGTATGGAGGGGGAAATAGAGGAGTGGTTGAAATGATTTATCTAGGGTGATGAGTATTTTGCAGGGAGAAGGTATGGGACGACATGTTACCTAGTTGTACCTGGGTTTTTGTTGGGCGGGAAAGTGGAGTTTGGGAAGGTTGGCAGTTTTGGCCCCTCAACTCTTATAACCTCATTGCAAAATTTCGCCCGGTTTGCAATTTCGACCCTTGTCTTTTAACTCTTGTAATACAACTTGGGGTTTGGCAATTTTAGTCCCTCAAGTTGTATTTCCTTCATGAGGCTGATTTTGGCTTTGGCTTGACTTGGTCTTTTCCATTCCGTGCTCGGCTTTGTCGCTTTTGGCTTTCTTTTTTAATATCCGTTCCTGCACAATTCAAATGCAAAACATACAAATACAATGTATTTTTGGTACGTTTTTAGTCATTTAAGTCCATTTTTAATGGAAAATGGTATGTGTAATTAAGCACATACCAAAATCCCCCATACTAAGGTATTGTCGTGTCCTCACGCAATGTTATGAAGTAAACACTTAGAAAACTAAGAATCTCGATCCCCCTCGACTAATTACCTTGAAAAGTAGCAAAGTGTTCGTCAAGGAGAACTTAAAGAATCAATAGCTTCGACAAGTCCCGTTTTCACCAATTTTTCATATGTACACTAACTATCCCTAATATTTTTGGATTTTCCTTTTTCTTTTCTTAACTAACATGTTCGACTTCCTTTATTTTATAAACACTGGGATCATAGAATGAGAAGCGTCCATAGAATTAATATCGATGTCCCGATGGACTTAAATTTCATCGTCCCCTATTTTTCACTAGATCCAAACCAGCAATTAAACAAGATCATTTGTCAATTAAGTCTAAATGTTGAGCAAAAAACTCCCCCATACTTATGACTTGTGAACTTTTAACTCCCAACATGGATATATGATTTAAATGTGTGTACTCATTTCAACTCAACCATAGATCAACTTATTTTCATAGTCGTAATTCAAGATGAATCAAGACTCAAAGCAACAACTTATTAGGACCTTGTAACTTGATTTTAAAGAACGAAAATTTAACTGTAGAACTTTTTGCAACATCTTCATCATCATAATCATAAGTTCTTAAAGCTAGGAATGCGTTGCTTAGTTTGAACACCTACCTAGGCCTCGCTCCCTAGTAGGATATCACAACCAACGACCGGTGTTCTTAGTTTGAAAACCCACCCCGTTGCTAGCGTAGTGGGAAATCACATCAACACCTTCTTCCTAATATGGCTAAGGATAGGTGTCTTAGTTTGAACCCTCACCTAGACCTCGCTTCCTGGTGAGATATCACAACACACCAAATCCCTAGAAGTAAAGATGTCTTAGTTTGAACCCCCACCTCGTGGTTAGCGGAGTGGGATATCACGACACATCTTTTACTTGCTCCATATACTCAAATGTATGCTTCATTGGCATAATTTTAATATTCATGCATTTTTGCATTCATATTTCATTCATGCTTCTTTGGCATTTTAACTTTCAAATTACTAAGAACAGAAAAAAAAACTCGCTTTAAAGAATCAAGTTACAAATTTGAAGCTTTTTCTAAAAACATCGATTGACTTAGTTGAATTGAAATGAGCACGTATGATTAGGCGGATTAAAAGCTAATGGGAGAAAAAGCCACAAGTTACTTATATAAGTTTTAGAAGAATCTTGCTCAGCACATAAACTTATATTTAACTCTATATTTAAGAAACCCAGGCTTTGCAAGATCTTGATTTCCCTATGTCTCTACTTTGCATTTTTCGTGCTTATCACTTATTTAAAGGATTAACCAAGCCTTCAAATCTTCTTAGGACATCTTAGATATGATGTAGGTATGTATGTAAATGTGTTATATAAAATTTGATATGGATTTGGTTGTGTTTGGGGTGTTGCCGTAGCCAAGAGAGGGAGGTAGTGGGGAGAGATTTTGTGATGAAAATTTGTAAAGAATGTGAGTTAGTTTTGTAGTTCTAGTTAGGGTATATATTATAGGGGTTAACTTCGGGTTAAGGAACTTAGTTAAGTCTAACTAAGGGTAGGTTAAGGAAAGAAATATCTAAAAGATATTTTAGATAAATATCTAATAAATATCTAATAAATATCTAGGGTTTTAAAAATGTGTATAAGTGATTTCCGGGTATGCTTAAACGTATTTAATTGCGAAACGTAAACGTCTTATGCAACCAATAAAAATAAAATATAAAAAGTTAATTTATTACTTTCATAAAAATAATATATTGCTTGCTTGACGAAAACTTTAATTCGTTTGGTGTCCGATTACGCTAAACGATAATTTTTTTAACTTACGCGATTTAACTTAACTATATAAATTAAAAGCGACCACGCGGTGTACGAGAAAATATAAATGATTAGTCGCTCTATAATATGACTTCGTAAATGACTGAAAATATCGGAAATGATACATATTAGGATAAACGGTATGAGTCATTCTCACACATATCAAACATTCCCCAAACCCTAAACGATTGTGTGTCCTCCCGCAATATTACATGCCTAATAAACCAAATATCTCAAAATTCCTCAATAAACATTTGAAAAGTAGAAAAAGATTTTTTGTTGGAGAGAGCTAAGAGATCACACGTTATAAAACACCGAAATCCCTATTCGGAAACTTTTTCTCTTTTTATAAGATTTTTTTTCTTGATATATTCTAACTACAAATATTTGTGTTGCACATCACATGTATAGTTTTAATTACCTCATTGGTAACTTTAAGGATCATAGAACAAAAAGCACAAGCGCTCAAGTGTCTTTGTCGTCTCCACTGACCTCTCTCACCCTCTCCCGCACACACGCTCTTTGAGATTTATCACGCGCGCTCCCATTCTAAGCTTAAAAATAAAGATTCACCCGTTAATTACAAAACTAAGATGTAAAGACTACTAATAATTACAACTTGTGAATCTGTCTTCCTCTGGCTATAAATTATATATTTTTAAGTGTGTGTGTCCCATTGAATTTAAACCATTTAAACTCCGCATATTAAGATAGTTGATGAAAATCGACCAAGCTTTACAAATGGCACTTTTAGGCTAATATGTTAATCACTTAGTAAGATCATAACTTTATAGCAAACAAAAAACCTCCTTAGCTAAGACATCGACTTGTGGTTTACTTGTCACGCTCATCGCTACGTTCACTTCTCGCTCGCCTCCTGTCACACGCGCCACTCGCGGCGTCTCTCGTCGCCAGTAAGGCCTTTCGCGCGGCTCATCACACACCACATCCGGAGAATAATAATTAGAGACGCTTATGAACTTCCGAGAGTATGAGAGATAAAGCCTTGCGCAGACTTTTGCAAAGTTAGTTCTAAATGATTACTTTGGTTTAGAAAAAGGAAACTTTTACTTTTTTTATTTCTAACTTGCAACATTATTATACTATTTACTTTTGGGCTAGGGATTCGGTATCACTTTCTTTTGACGACACATCGGCCACGCCTCCGACAAGAGCTCGTATGTATTATTATGATACCAACCTAAATATACTATCCTCTACCCATTTCCTTTCGATGTCACATCGGGAGGCGAACCGACAGAATGCCCATGACTTTATTCGATGGAGTTTGTATTTATTTATTTACACTTAAGGATTTATAACTTGCATCCGTTTTTATTCACCAACTAATCTTATTTTATTTTTATTTTTTTATTTTTTTATATAAATTAACACATTATTTTTTTAAATATTAAATTTCGTTTTTAGAAACCAAAGTATCAACATGAACTAAAATTCTTTTTATAATGATGTTGACTTCATCATCGATAAAGTTTTTTCTCTAATATGTTGATTTGATTTTAGAGTAAAACTCTAATTTGTAAAAATTAAAAGAGAACACTATATTTATCATTTAAGTACTTCGGGGGAAGAAAAAACCACAATTTATTCTTATAAGCCTGTAGTTTTTCCAAATAAAACCTTGTTTAGTCATCATATTTCGTAATCAACATTTCATCTCTTATTCTTTACAAATTTAAAACCTTAAATAAAGAGTTGCAAACTTACTTAGACTACTATAAAAATCCAACTCCGGCATTTTAATTCTATATTGAGATTAGCACAAGTCTTCATTTACTAATGATTTCAAGTCTAGCATGTTTAAAGTCTACATGAGACTAGCATAAAACTATCATCATACTTGTTTAAGTGTGAGAAACTAGAACTCAACACGTTCGATCGGGTTAAAAATTACTTCTTATTCTCACCAACGGAAAACCTACATTCGTGTCTTAACACTTATTTTTTCTCTTTTTTTTTCTTTCTTTTCAACTACTAATATTTTTTTATTTTTTCATTTTTTCCTACAAATAAGATCTTAAATTTTTTAAATTTTTGCTATTTTTGTGGGAAAACGGGTACGTGAGAACAAAACAATAAGCAGGTAACATCAAATCGATAGATTCCCTCCCCAAACTAAAACGAAACATTGTCCTCAATGTTTAAAGGCGGGTCTCTACGTAAATCTAAGCTGTTTATGAATTATGCAAAGATAAACGTGAATCGATAAGATGAAAGGATATCGGATCTCCCCAAACTAATTTCAAACAAAGGATAGGAAGCTCAAGTGAACCGGGACACAACACAGAACACGAGAGGCTTCAAAAATCGTTGGATCAATCCTGCAAAAATCACAAGTACAAATAACAAACACCGAGAAATCCGGGAAAAACTAGCCTCAACACATCACAACACATTATTAATAGAAAATGGATAAGATTTGCGCGTGAACTTCTACACGAGGCGCATTTGTTTTTGTTCAACCAAGTGCAAGGCTCGACTGATCCCTGAATTAAATTCGCGCACCTTAGGGAGAGGCATCTCTCTCGGAAAACATCTCGATCGCGGGCTCACATGCACTCTAGCGCTTATGAAACGTGACGATTTGCCCGGTGTCAAAAAAAAACAAAATTCTCACTCCTAAAGGAGAAAATCAAAGGTGATTCCTCGGTGTAAGTGAAGTGTGGAAGAAAAGTCCAAATGATAAATGTAAAGGAGTCGACATCTTCAACATTTAGAGGTAACGTCTTCTTGCTTTGGTAGAAATCTTCATTAAGCACAACAAAATCATCTTTCATAGCCAAAATGGGCTGAAATCTCATGCAAACATCTGGTGGTTCCGGAGGAGGCAGAAGAAATGACGGTTCTTTGAAAACTAAAAGAGTCCCGGAGGAAATGTTCTCTTTTAAATTCTCCTCCAATGTTACAAGATTTTTATCATGATTGGCATGATAAACTAGTATACCTGGTTTGAATACTTTGTCCTCGTTTCCGAGAGAATTCAAGGTAATACTAGCCGACAACTCCGCAGTGAAAGGTGAGTCGGAATCTAACAAAGGAGGTGGAAAAATACTTGTTGTGGTAGAGTCAAATGAAATGGTTAAGTCCTTTTTAAAATCCTTTGGTTTGGAAAAATGATCATTAAAATCAATTGGATTATCAAAAGTGATTCTAATTGGCATGACAATGGTATTGATTGGAACATCACTTGAAACTTCATCTTCTTCAATCTTCATTTCTTCTTGAGCTGCTTGAGGACGAGAAAGAGGTTTTGATTTTTTATGTAAGTAAGTTGCCAAGAGACAAATTATCTTTTTCCTAATCGAAATTCGATTCATCATTTTCCATACAAATCTAACCAACGAGAAAAACATTGACGTCTTCCATGAACAAACCTTCTCTCCGGTGAGAGTAGGGGAAGTAGGATTGCTACTTGAAACTTCAAGGGTGGGAGGGAGGGTAAGATCAATTCCCGGTGGAATCGAATCTCTTTCAAGATAAGCTTCAAATTCACTTTCTTCCGGTGAAGTAAGTGTGAAGGAAGAAGAAGACTTAATCTCGACATCCTTATCGTTCTCTTCAAAGAGAGGATTCACGTTGCTAGATTTGAAGTTATCATCGAATTCGAAAAGAGGATTTGAGTAAACTTGAAAATTTTCTTCATGCAAGTCCTTCTTAAAAGTCGAATCATCATTACCCGGTGGTAACGAATCAAAAGGAGCAAGTTCATCGGCGAACTTCTCAAAATTATCACTAGTCTTCATCAGAGAAGAACTAGGAGGAAGAGTATTAGTGGTACTGCCACTAAACGGATCGGCTTTCGAAAAATCGATGACAGAAATGGCGTGAACAAAATTCTTATCCTTGTTTTTCTCAGATTTATCGGCATAGTAAACAAGTTCTTCCTTTCCTACTCTTAAAGTCAATGTTTCTTCATACAAATCAATGAGAGCTTTCGCGGTGCGAAGAAAAGGTCTTCCTAAAATAATAGGCACTCTCGGGTCTGGTACAAAATTAACCACTACAAAATCAGCAAGAAAAGTGAAACCATCAACTCTAACTACAACATCCTCGGCTATACCCATTGGGTGAGTAATTGAACGATTGGCAAGCTCGAGTGTCATTCGAGTAGGAGTCAAAGCTTCAAGCCCAAGTTGTTTGTAGATAGAGTGAGGTAAAAGATTTATGCTAGCTCCGGAATCGGCTAAAGCACTAGTCCTATTGAGTTCTTGTAAAGCACATGGGATAAGAAATTTTCCCGGATCTTCGAGCTTCTCGGGAACTTTATTCATGATGATGGCAGAACATTCAGCATTTACGGTTGTAATGGCGATCTCCTCAAGCTTCTCTTTGTTCCTTAGCAACGAGCTTAACCATTTGTTGAATTTTGGCATTTCGACAAGAGCATCTTTTAATCCAATCTCTAAACGGAGTTGTTTGAACATCTTCAAAAACCGGCTATGTTGAGCACTGGGTTTATCGTTTTCTCTCACTTTCATCCTCTCGGGGTATGGAAGTTTAGATTGATACGAATTAGGTCTTGGAGAATTAAGATCTTGAACAGTTTTCTTAGCTCTTGGTTTTGGAATTTCAATAAAAATGGAATCATGATCCTCCGGAGGTGGGACTTGTGCGGTACTTTCTGAACTTGGTTTTGCAACTTTGTCCATTGCGTTCCGGGTTTGTTTCGGGTTCCTTTAGAGGAGTAGAAACAATGGTAGTGAGAGCAAGATGAGTCGAAGGTCCTTCACAAGTTTTACCACTTCGTGTGGTGATAGCATTAACATGCTCGCGAGGGCTAGTTACGGTTTGACTTGGTAGAGTAACTGAACTCGAAGATGAGCGCCCGGTGTTGGATAGATATCTCTATTAAGTCTAGCTCGAAGTGTGACCGCCATTTACCCGTTATAATTTGTCATCTGGTTTTGTATGCCTTAGCTTGATTTTGCATATTCCCTTAACAATGCATCATTAGCTTGACCTTAATTCTCATAAATCAGGTCTTTGAATAAACCTTGCGGTTGCGGAGCAGGAGATGGAGCTTGGTAAACCGGGGTTTGAATCGTTGGAGGTTGGTAAACTTGTCCCTGGTTGAAATTATTTCCACGGTTTTGATTGAAATTGGTTCCTCGATTTTGGTTGAAATTATTTCCTTGATTCTGATTGAAACGGTTTTGATTGTTTTGAATCGGAGGGAAACCAGGATGTCGGATTTGATTTGAAACCATCGGAGGTCTAGAATTGGTATTTCATGATTAAAACTTGGCTACAGCAGCTTGTGGAAAGTACTCTTAAATGTTGTATGATAAACTTTGCACATCGGTGGCTGGACAATCTTCTATATAGATTGTGGCACCATCACACAAGATTACACAACTCGGCTCCGACCGCTTTTTACGGGTGCTGGGTTGCTTGGGCTTTTTGTTTGTCAATACGCATTGTCTTCATAAATTCTTAAGTTCAGAATCTTCGGTTGTAAGTGCAGCTAGGCAATCATCTGGTGAAATTCCGGGGGTAGATGAATCGAACTCACTTTAGAGCAACGAGCCTTGTTTCGTGATTTTACGAACCTTGGATTTACTCTCGATAATTCTCAAAGCATTCACGAGGGCATCTTATCCAAAAGTTTCCACCAGCAGCAGAATTCAATGAATCTTGATCATTAGCATTCAAAGCATTGTAAAACGTATTAAGCTGATGTAATTCTGAAAATCCGTGATGTGGAAATGCTCGAAAGAAGGTCATTTTAAATTCACATTCCCAAACCTCATAAAATGATTCCAATCAATCCTTTGTTGAAATCTCGTGATTTCGTTACGAGATTTGTCGTTTTTGAGAGGAGGAAAGGAATTGATTAATGAATTTTGACACAAGATATCCCATGTCAAAATTGATCGAGAGGTTCTTTTTCTAGCCAATCGCGCCTGAACCTTCAAAGAGAAAACGAAAAAAGCATAAGCTTAAATTGACTTGCTCGGGAATATCCGGCATCTCATTGTGAAGTAATCTTATTATAAAAACGGATGTGAGCATTGGATCATCTTTCTAGTGTCCGAAAAAAACTGTTTGTTTTGAACCAAGATTGATCAAACTCAAGCTTTAACTCAAAAATTAGCATTGATTTCAGGAATTTACAACCAAATTGCATCCTACTTCCCCTCGATGGGTTGCTTGGAGCAGCATTGTGCCATAGTCGGTTATCAGCCATCCGGAAATACAGGAGATAACAAAAGGTTCTTCTAATTGAATTTGCTTGAACAACAGCCGGTTGGGCTTTTGTTGTTGACGGTTACGGTTGCGGTTTTATGAGACACGATGGTGCGCATGCAACAAAGTAGAAAAGAACATTTTAAAACTATTTTTTTTATTATTTAAATACAAACTAAATTAAGGATAACGAGAATGAAAACTTAAACAATTAATCATATTTACTTCACGGTTTCTCTTAAAAATTTTACTTTTTAAGGTGAAGCCGTATTTCGTATATGACACAAATGGCAAGTTTTTAAATCTTCTGATTTCGAGTTGGGAAACTTACTATGATAATACCTCAATTGAAGGTATTATTTGTTGGTGTTTTTTTTACCAACTTTGTTTATTTTATTTTTTTTATTATGGACAATTTTTTTTATTTTTTAGGTTTTTTTTATATGATAATTATACTAAAAAGAAAAGAAAAATATTTTTTATATATTTTTTTAATTTTTTAATTTTTTAAACAAAACAAAACTTTCAAAAATGAAAGGGTCTTCAAATCACGATCAACAAACTTCAAACGATAGAATCTTAATCACAAATCCCCGGCAGCGGCGCCAAAAATTTTTGGTAGTAAGAATCTATACACACGTAAAATATAATATATATAATACGATGAAAAATTACCAATTTACCTTTGAGGGACAAGGAAAAAGGAACAAAATTCTTCACATATATATATTAATATAATATAATAGTATAATAACCGGGAAGTAAGTTCCCGGGTCGTTTCCCAACGATTTTGGGATATTGAATCCACGATGTTGTTCGGACAATTGATTTGAATTGGAACAATAGGATAGATTTGATTATCTACTTTTAAACAATTAAAAAAAAAAATAACAACATTCTAACAATTAAGCATAAAGACAAATAAGGTGAAACCAAATATTAAACTAAAAAACGCAATAAGCGGGGATTCTTAAGCGGAGGTCAAAAAACCCCTAATTTACTAAAATAATAATCACTAACTTAACAGAGTTAAATTGAGGTTAAACACGATAAACGAGAACGGAACGAATCCCGTTCTTTAAAAAACGAAATTTGCAATTTAGACCCTACGAAAGCATAACTAATTTTCCTATGAACTTTATGATAAAAGAAATTTTTCTAAAAAAGATTTTTATTTTTTTGATTATTTTTCTATTATTTTTTGATTTTTTTTAAAAGTTTTTAATGAAAATAAATTGTTAAAAAAATACTATAATGAACCTATAAAAAATTCTAGAAATATTACAGAAATTAGTTTTATACTATTAAAAACTAGATATAAGCCCGAGATCAAGCTTTTTGTAAAAGTGTGGAAATAAAGCTAGAAACAGGTTTAATAGGACTAATAAGGTTTAAAAATGTGTATAAAAGTAAAATTGTGCAAGAGTCTTACGGAAAAGACCCAAGGGCACAGCGGTAAGAGTGTGGTGTGTGTGGTGTTATAAAGGGTTGAAGTGTTGAGGTCGGGGGTTCGAGCCTTCCTCACCCCCGATTTCAACTTCCCTTTTTTTTTAAAAAAAACTTAAAAGAACAAAGTTGTAGAGTACAACTTTTTAAACAACTTTAATAAAGCTAACATAAACTAAAACTCAAAAATAAGCTCTTAAAGAGCTTATGAAGCTGCTGTTTCAGAAAGTGGCTTTTTGACAATTAAAAAGTTATGCTTCACTAATTTGCTTGCACACATCCTATATTAAGCTTATTTTCAAAAACAAAAGCTGTTCTAGGAAGCTTATAACATGTAAAAGCTAGTTTTGATAAGCTAATTTAACCAATAACACTAAAAGACTTCTAAATTTAATGATCAAAACAGCAAACTCAGAAATTAAGACTTGAAAGCTTAAAAACAACTTAAGCTAAAATACTCAATAAGCAATGACAGAAGCTGAGCTTTTGACAACTTATCTTATACTTATAAGCTTACATGTTTTTAACCATAAAATAAATTATATAAGCTAAGTATCTGAGATAAGACCTAATATCTACTTACTTACTGTTTTTGTTTTTTTAAAGAATTTTTGATGAACTTTTAAAAGCTAAAATTAACCTAAGAAATAAGCTAGAAATGTGAAAATAAGCTTTAAGCTGCCTTTACCTATATCTAATCTAATAGCTAATTGAATTTTAGATTCTAAATCCTACAAATACCAGCTTAAATGAAGCTAAAAAGATAGCAGTAGTAACTACTGTTACTACTGCTGATGCAATTGGCCAATTGGATAGAACCCAATGCAGGAGGACTCCAAGTTGGGTACTCCTGAACTAGAACCACACTCAATGAGGTGTTTAACTTTAACACAAACAAGAAGCAAAGCCTAATGTGGCTTGGTTCAAAATTTTAACATGTAAGGAAAGGGAAAATTCCCTGCGTGCAAGATCAAAAAGATTAAGCCTAATAAAAACGATATTAGCTCTTAAACATAATCCTACGAACTCTGCTCAAACCTAATCAAATTTGAAATTCTAAACTAACCAAAATAAATGCCACAATTCAGTTTGACTAAGAGACGAATTGCATTAATCAAAACACCCCTTTTTATTTAAACAGATTTCACTTTTTGCTTGGGAGATTTAAAATCTAGTCCGGGTACCAAAACCTTTTAACATACCATATAGCTATTAGCTTATAACTAAACCTTAGTGAGCTTAATTTCATACAAACTAGAAAGCTAGAATTAATGTTTACAAAACTATGCTAAATATTTTTTTGGTTTTTATGTTTATAAGGGCAAATGAGTAAATCTAAATTATATATTAAGAAACTAAAGACAGTAGACATTCATCATTAATAAGCATTTAGAAACAGATTAAGCTCAAATAAGCATCCTAAATAAGCATTGTAAGCAATTAATAAGAAAATTTAAGCCAAAACTATATATAAGAAAACTAAAGTCTGAAAAGTAAAGAAGATCTTACCAGTGCATTAGCTAAACAAAGCCTAAATTGCTCAAACATGCTGCATCAAACAAGCTCTTGCTTATCCTTTTGGAAGCTAGTATAAGTCATTGGAAGCTCATCCAGGCTGAGCTTCCCTTCCATAAGCTTCTAAATCCAATAATCCAAGGTAATTAAGCTGATTTTAAGGTTTAAGTGAGTTAAAGACTGAATTAAGCTCAATCACAAGCTTATAGACTTGTGAGAGCTTATAAGAGCTTATTGGTCTATACACTATCACTAGAGCTTTTTGACAAATTTATTAAAGAAAACTTAAATTTCATTAACTAAAAAAGGCTTGATTACATTACTTGATAAAGAAATTACAAAAAGTTTAAATGAAAATTATCATTTGACTTAAAACTTAAAAGCTTAAGCTAAATTTCCTAAAAAGCTAAAAAACTAGGTAAAAAAAGATCCCCTTATGTGTGAGAATGAGAGGCTATTTATAGCCTTATGCTGAAACTTACAGACCCCTTAGTTGTTACACGATCCTTAAATTGGCCCTTGAATCTTTCTCATCTTTGGATCCATCTTGTACACCGTTGGATTAAATTTTTGTCACACGGATTGCCAACGTGGCAATCCGTGATGTGACACCCTTGTGTTACTTCTGAGTGTAGAATGAGTGCAAAATACCCCTTTCCTTGTGCTTCCTTACTAGCCTACGTGTCATTCTTCACATGGGTCTTAGCCAATGAGGGCAGTTAGGTGTTGTTTTATACTATGTAAATTCACCTGGGTACTGTTACATGATTTGTCCGTTTGGTCATGCTATTGGGATTTGCTCTATGATTTGACCCTGGGGTGTAATTTGGGGTGTTGTGGGTGATGAGTTGGGATCTTCGGGGATCGACGTGGGTTGAATCTTTAGGGGTTATGGGGTTGGAGGGGGGGAGGGAGAGTGCGATGGGGGAGGGGGCTATGCAGGGGGGGTGAACGGGGAGGGCGGTGGGGGGAGGAAGCGGGGGGGGGGTGCGCGGGGGGTATCGGGATGGGGCGGCGGGGAGGGGGGCTTTTTTATTTGTTTGTTTTTTCTTGTCATTTTTTTTTTTCTATTGGTTTTTTGTGCGGTTTTTGTTGATTTGTTGTTGACCCGGGTCTTTGAATTGGGTTTGGGCAGGATGTTGGTTATAAAGAAATAGGCTCGGGCTTGTTTGTTGGATTTGTTATATGAAAAAGTTAACGGGCGTTAACTATAAAGGGTTTTAGCCCATTTAAAGTTAGGGATCATTTTTGTAATTTTAGACTTATTAAGGGACTGATTTGGGAATATTTGGAGTTTTGTCTCTTTGTGGTTTGACTTAAGTTGACCAAAGGTTGACTTGAGTTGACCATTCTTGACTTTTGATGCATTTCTCCCGGTTTTTGTGTGGCTCTTCCATTGCCCGTGTTCGTTTTTGCCCGGTTTTAACCGTTTTCTTGTGATTTTTACAATATCCGACACCTAACCAAAACAAGAGACAAACAAGCAATATTCAAGCATTTATGCACAGTTTTGGTCTTTTGAGGGTCATTTTTGATATAAAAAGGATATGTGTTTTCACACATATCAAGCATCTGCCACAACATTCGCCTTTCCAGGGTGATAACAAATCTCACAATCGTAATCACTAAGTAAATTCCATCCCATAGGTTGATGTTTATGTTCAACTCATTTTGATCAAGGATATGTTGTAAGCTTTTGTGATCAGTAAACATGACACACTGTGTGCCATACATGTAGTGTCTCCAAATCATTAGAGCGAACACTACCGCTCCTAACTCCAAATCGTGAGTCGTATAATTCTTTTCATGAACTTTGTGTTGTCGAGAAGCATAAGCTATCACTTTCTCCTTTTGCATTAACACCGCACCCAATCCTTTATGCGACGTATCGCAGTAAACCACAAAGTTTTCATTTCCTTCGGGTAAGGATAGGATCGGTGCACTACAGAGTTTCTTCGTCAACAGTTGAAACGCCGCCTCTTCTTTTTCTCCCCATTCGAACTTCACATTATTCTGAGCCAACTTGGTCATAGACTTAGCGATTTTTAAGAAACACTTGATAAATCGTTGGTAATATCCGGAAAGATTAAAATAGTACACACATTAAATCTTGCTAGTTTCTTTATAAAAATTATTTCACACAAACATAGAGGTGATATTTTGAAACATGATGTATAAATTTAATGAAATATGCAAGAATAAATGAAGATGAGAAGGTGAAATGCTTACAAATGAGTAAAAGTGTGATTAGAACCCTATATCTATGAAATGAATACCAAATCTTGCAAGTAAACCCAAAATAACCAAAACCCCGACTTAGATCTTGAAACAAAACCCTTGATCCTTTAGATCTACCTTAGATCTTAACCCTAACACACTTCTTCTTGTAGAATCTTAAACAAACCCCCTTTGTGGTGTTGGGTAGGTCACGGCTAGGAAAAAAAAGAGAAAGAGAGATGAGAAGATTTTCTTATGTGTTGGGTGAATGAAACCCTAAAGTGATGGAAAGTGGTGTTTAAATAGGAAGTGTTTAAGTTTAGGGTTACTTGGTGTTGACTAGTCAAGACCAATACTAGTTGGTTTATGGGTGTGTGTCGTGAGGTACAAGACCAAGAGGGGGAGGGAAATGTGCATTTGTGTGAGCTATGATGCAAGAATACTTATCCATGGCTTGACTAGTCACATGGTTAAGTCAAAATAGACTAGTCAAAGTAGAAGTATAGTCCCAAAATGAAAATGACCCATGAGAAGGTCATTATCCCACTCTTACACATGCATGTGATGTTGCTAGCATTTGAATTTTTGTCTTTCATTTCCTTTTTGTGTGTACCAAAATTTAGAGGCTAGGGGGAGGGGAATGAATTTTTTAAAGTTTGATTTTAAAGAGTACATATGATACTATTGTTAGTGCAAATATTATGATATTTAATCTATACGATCTCTTCATGTTTTGGTGAGGACAAACATGTAACTTGTAATACATAACGTTAAAGTAAGCAAGTTATCGTAAATCAAAAATCATCATTGATCATTACATCAACAACACTCAATGTCTTAAGTCTGCATCAACACCGACATATGTTTGCACCCGACGTAAATCACATAAGATATGTACAAACAAATTAAGCTTGTAGGATGATCAAAGAAAAATATTTTTTCTTAACCATTACATTTCTACAAAAGTATTTTTCACAAAAAATAAATAAGCACAAAATACTTTTTAATAAAGAAATGTAATTTAAACTTAAATTTTGAAATCTGGTTTTTCCCCTAAAATAGAAGCTTCTATACATGATACAACCTTCCCCACAAAAAGACAAAATGGTTTCGAGGTTTAATTGTCTAGTGGCCCTTATAGGGTCGGCGGCCCCCTAATATATATCTGGGGCCGCCAAGACCGCCGTTGCCAGACCGTCAGCTTTCAGCTCTTATAAATAGTGGGTCATCTCCAACTGATTTCATAACCCTTTTGCACGATTTTCTTTCAGTTCTTTCTCTCTCTAGATCTCATTAAATCTCTCTAAATCTTTGATCATTCAACTTGGTTAATCTTGTTTAAATGTGATCAAAATCTTTCTTTCCTTTCCTCCTTTCTCTAAGTGCTACGTGAGAACTTCGGTCTTATATAAGATCACAATTATGTAGTCTAGTTAGTCCATTTGTTACATATAGATTGAGTCCATGTCTTCCAATCTTTAGTAGTGTGTAGATCCAAATGATGTATATATTTAGATGGGTTAATTGTGGGTTGGTTGGTATTTTAGGCATTAAAATACATTGGTGATGTGGTAGATTGGTTCTAGCTAAGATTAGGACTCGACATCTAGCTTAGTGTCGGAAAATAATGTAAGTGACGCGATTTATGTGTTTAGGCCATAAAACATAAGGTTTGTTATGTTGGGCCATAAAACATAACTGGTTTGGTTGTACCCGAAGAAGAACTCGACATCTAGCTTAGTGTCAAAAAATAATGTAAGCATTGGTATAAGGTTTTCTCCGCTGAAAGGGAGCTTGTTGATTAATGAAGTAACTCTCGAGTTGGATACTCAAGGAGTGGAGTAGGGTGACCCCCCCCCGAAAGAAAAGCGAAAAGAAAAAAAAAGAAGAAAAGAAAAAGTAGCTTCGTGGTCCGACCATTTATAAATCATAGTGTCGGTTTGCATTTTCTTTTTCTTTATCTTTTAATTAGTCTTTACATTTATCGCTTTACTTTTACACTTGCATTGTGTTAAGATGTGTGATGTTTGTGTATATTGTGTTAGTCATGGTTTTGTTGCTCTTTGAAGTAAACATTGTGAGTGTGGATTATATTGGTTAGAATATGCGCTAGTTATTTTTATCTCCATTATCGACACATTTCATATTGCGTCAAAACTTGATTGGTGATTTTGATACAAATGATCGATGTCTAAAACCTCTTTTGGAGGCGGTCCCTTTAAATGGGGGCCCACCTAAAAATGTTCTAGGCGGCCCATATATTATGGGACCGCCGACAGGAGTCTTGTAAAAATTGATATAAAAGATTTAAAGTTTTTAAAAGGAAACGTATTCCCCCCCCCCTCTACGGTTTCCACGATTGGTATCAGAGCCACGTCACTCTAGTTTTTAAAACAAATGTTTTTTAAAATATAGTACAATCCATGTATCAAATTACCCATGAAGGGGGACTAAATATGAAAAGTGTTTTGTTGTTTGATTCGTACTAGTTTTGTTATTAATTATACTTCGTATACTAGCTTGAAGGAAAATTTTCTCAAAAGAACTTGGAAGTGTCAACTTATGTTTGTCTAAGTCGTAAGAGTAGAAATGATGTCTAAAACACGAAATTTATGTGCTGGAACAACTTTTTAAAGTCCTATGTTCTACAGTTAAGTTACAAAATGATTTTGAACAAAAAACGTGTTTTGAGGTCACTGGTGGCGGTCCCGTAAATGTTCGGGCGGCCCCCAAATATATTTGGGGGCCGTCACCTTTATGGGGGCTGCCTGTATGTTTCGTTAGTTTTTAGCAAACTTCGAAAAATCATATAAAATCAAACGTAAGTCCGTAGAAGTCGTGCCACCCGCCATTTCGAAGATAATCGAGTCTAGTTTCATTTAAAAAATACTTCAAGTCTATATTCTAACTTACAGTGACGTTGAAATTCAAACATACTACTATGGTCTAAAAACATATGTTTCGGTTTGAAGTAAAACTTGTAGTTTACCTTTTCTTTCAAGTCGAACATTTCTAGTCAACTTATCCTAGAAAACATTGATATTGATTAATTTTTAAAATAGGGAGGAAACTATTTTTGTTTTTAATTATAATCAGCTTGTTTATACATCGTTATAGCTTAATACACAAAAACGACAACGATATCCTTATGTGTATGCTAGATGTATTATGTGTGTTTTACTTTTGCTTTTCATACTCTGTTAATAGATTTTATTAAGTAATCAATTACTATTTGTAAATTGAGCTAATTATATATCTAAACACTCGTGCCATTGTATGCTCATTTGTATGTTACTAGTTCTTCCCTTATTATGCCTAATCGAATTCGCTAGATTTCTTGCTTTAAGTTGAAAATTGTTTGTGATTGCATATAGGCCGTTAGATCACTATATTTACAATTGTTTATTACATTAAACATCATTGGTAGATTATTTGAGTGTAGTAACCCATTTAAAAACGAGAGTAAATTCTTTGTTCAACGTTGTGTGGAAAAATAATGTCACTTAAGATCATATGTTAAAATTCGTCACTAAAATATTTCTAAAAACATTATCTCTCTTCTAACAAGTATGTCTTAATTTTTTATGTCTTATGCTTTGTTAGAATTGGGCTTGTTAAACAAATGAAAATATCATATTAATATATTAGTATTTAAGTAAAAGAAATTATATTTTTTTTGTTAAACTTTGCTTGTGCTTGCATTGTTCTAACACACACACACATAATTATATTATTTTTATAAACATATATTATTTTACAAAAGATGTGTGTTGTAATGGTTAGAAAAATCATTTATATACTAATAAAATGTCAAAAACTATGCATACTATGCATAACAACAAATAGTTTTTTGCACAGAGCAAAAGATCTGGGACAATCTTGTCGAAGTAAGGGAAATTAACTTGTCATTATCATCAACCTTAACACTTACACACTGTTTAGGGATTAATGGAACACACTATGTAAAATCTTTATTTGTCTTCTTTTAAAAAAATGTTCCTGTGGTGTTTCAAGAATAGATTTCGAAATATATATCAACTAATTATTCAACTATGATGGTTATTATTATCAAATCTAATGACAAAGTTTTCGGTATGGATAAGAACTCAGATTCTTATCTTGTCTCTAGATATTAGAGTATATCAAAAATAACAAGGATATTATTTAAACCCTACATACTCAATCACATCGATTGATATGATAAAACGACATCCTTTTCAAGACGATAAGAAGATGCATCGTTCATAACTCACACTTTGTGTAGATGCTATCATATTGAGTCTACTTGTTCCAATAGTTGTTGTTTCTAATTATTGGCAACATATATGCATAAAATACACATTGAAGTAGGATTGACGACTCGAATGTCTTGGTCCAAAATATTCAAGTAATTACCTTGCAATGCAATGGTAAAGTTCGTCATCTCCGAAAAGCCAAACATGAGCAAATGCACAACATATGTACTTTGCTCAAACCCAAATCAAGAAGCACAACTCAAAACTTTTAAATTCTCTTCTAATCAAAACTTTCTCTTACTTTACCAAATAAATATAATATTTCTTCTTCACCAAATGAGAACCATTTAACCATCTAAGGTTAGGACTAGGAATAATTAAACATATTCCCCAAACCAATATCGTGCTTTCTTTCAATAAGTGATCGTAAGAGGATTTCAAATATAAAGATGATTATTATTCAAACGATAATCAATCTCACTATTCAATCCAATACAAATTTGGAATATGAAACATGAATTCGAAGATTAGGATTTATCTCTAGATCACGAAAATATCAATTCAAATGACATAGATATTTTTCCGTGTTCTACATGTTTAACCATCTCGGGTTATTACATTGAAATCACAAAGTCGATTGAAGACAACAAGTTTAGTCATTCAAATTGCAACTCACACTTGCACTGAAGATGTCTCATTGAGACTAAAGTTTTTAAATGCTGTGTTATTAGCTATGGTCAAATTATACATGCTAAACTTAACACACTCTGAGTAGGATTGACGGATCTTATATATTTCCATTCAGGAAACTTCATATAAAATACTCCAACTTGAGAGCGATGTCTGGGATGTCATTTCTGAAAACTCAAATTGAGAAATTTGATAACTTATATAAGATTATCCTAATAACCTAATGTCAACACCATCTCATAAACAATAAGAAAATGACCCTTGTTCAAATTTGGCACCTCCACGGATCGATGGATCCTTTGTCATAGAATTATCTTTAGTTTTGATAAATCTGCCCTATGGCATTAGATTTAAAACATATTCCTCTTATGAATCACTTTCTTAAAATTCCAACATACATGTAACTATCCTTTAGTAAATCATCATTATTTTATTACTAAAGAAACATTCCAAAGATCCATACACCCCCCCCTCTAATAAGGGTAAATATCCTTAATTGGATTCTATTTCATAAAAAGGACATGCAAATGTGTTATCTTGTTAACTTCTATCATTATAGAGCATGACACCATTGGTCACTCTTTAGCATACTCTTAGGTCCTAGATTACTCATTCTCTCTTATACCTATAACAATTCGCTTTCTCTCTCATTTATCCGTAGAATTCCACACATCTTGATTAGGATTATGTGAACCGGAATTAAAGCAAGTTAGTTGAGTCATGTTAGGCCCTATATGAAAAGATAATACAAATTGTATCTTTACTACACTTTTATTAGGACGACTATAGAATTCTATTTTGTCTAACATGAGAATGATTCTAGTGAATCTATCAGCACTAGGAAATTCAATTTGAACCTAAGCGGATAAATTGCTTTTCCAGATTGAAGTTGGGGTTGTGTTATAACCCGTAAAAATTGGTCGTGTTTAGCCTAAATTGAGCCACACTAGTGATACTCTCATATTCATTCCCTAATTTGACTAAATGACTCCTCCTAAATGTGCCTAATGATAGTCTACATCGATAAACTTTGTATCTCATTAGGATTGCACACTAAGCAAGTAGATATTAGGTTTCTTCTTAGTCAATCTAGATACTATGCATCTCACATATGTGCTTTGAAGTTCCAAGATGATAATGTGCTCTCATGTAATACAATTATATGCCTTTCATGCCACACTTAATGCTCAATGTTTTTATGCTTTAACTATTGAATGAATGTCGGTTGTAAAGAGTTTGCTTTTCTAGCAATTAGATAAAATATTCCTTAGTTATACTAATTACTCATTAGCTCCTAAGTGCTCGATTCCTAACATGTTTTACATGAGGATTGCTTTTAAAATTATCACATTCTGTATGCGTCATTTTGCATAACTTACGTGTTAATTGTGCACATATACTATGTTAATTTAATGTATGACAATTAATATTTAAATGTCATATAGTCTTACACATTAATCTTGTTGATTATTGTGTTAATGCATGCTTAGATAAACTTGCATGATTATATCTATATATCTTATGCATCTATATATATATTACTACATATTCATATCTATATATACATACATATATATATATATATATATATATATATATATATATATATATATATATATATATATATATATATATATATATATATATATATCTTATATATATATATTTTTATTCATGTATACATACATATATTATACATACTATATATACATTCATATATATAAATTACAATACGCTCGCTCTCTCGCTCGCTCGCTCTATATATATTCTACACTATAATATTTTCCTCGCGTCCGCGTCAACATGTATGACGATTAATATTTAATTCATATAGATCTTACACTTTATCTTGTTGAGTTATTTTGTTGATGAGTGCTTAGATAAAATTGCATGATTTATTTTACATATAATATATATATATATATATATATATATATATATATATATTATATATATAATACTTATATATATATATATATATATTATATATAATATATACATACATAATATATAAGATATATACACATATATACATATATATATATATATATATAAATATCTTCTCACTATAATATTTTTCCTTCGCGTTTCGCGTACACAAATCTAAAAGCGAAAAGAGTTGTAGTAATGGTTTAAAATCTACTTTGAGTCTTCATGCACACCTTCCTTTAATCATCATCTCCATTTCTTCCAAATCATCCACTATTTCGTCAAGAAAATGTTAGATACTAATCTAACGCTCCTCCACGTAGGTTTTAACAAACTCTGAAGATTTCATCCGAATTATTCATGCCTTAAAATTTATCTTTAACTTACAATCGCAAATGTTAAAGGTCATATCCAAAAATTCCTATTCAAGTCGTTTAACAACATAAGTTAAAACGCTCTTCTTTCTATTCGACGAAAACATTCTTTCTCTTCGATGAAAGCATTCTTTCTCTTTGACGAAATATTCTTTCTCTTCGACGAAAACACTCTATCTCTTCGACGAAACATTCTTTCTCTTTGACGGAAACATTCTTTCTTTTTGACGAAAACATTCTTTCTCTTCTACGAAACATTCTTTCTCTTCGACGAAAACATTCTTTCTCTTTGATGAAAACACTCGTTATCTTTTGATCACACCTTTTCCTTCTCACTCATCCATGCCTCTACAACCATAGAGATGGCTAATCTCTTTCCTCTACTATTTCCGCTATCACCTTTAAGATAACCTTATACCTCGTCATGTGATTATTTTATGAACATTCACAATACTCGAGAATACCACCATCCATCTTGACATTGTTAAGCTTGTCGTCTCCATCTTCATTTGTTTTCTTTATTATTATTATTATTATTATTATTATTATTATTATTATTATTATTTTCGCGTATGAAACACACCGAGACACGTTCACAATTTCCCTTCGGGATAATGTCTCAATAGGAAAACATATCCATCGAAGAGGTTGTGTCTATAAGATAACATCTCCCTAATCTTTCTTTTACCCCTCTAAGGTGGAGTCTGTTAATGTTTCTTCGTCATAGGTATAGGATCATGATGGAACAACTATCCTTAATTCGTTCTTTTTTTTTTCTAGTTATGATTCTGCTCCGTGTTCCCCCCCATTTCCATGTCGTGACAACTTCTTACTTCATCGAAGTATTTTAAGTTATTTGAATTAGCGAAATGCCAAATTAAAAAGGTCACTCTTTCAAAAAAAATATATAAATTTTCCAAACTCACTCCTAGTGGCGGTCCGACGGCCCCTAGATCTATTTTGGCGGCCCCCAGATATATCTAGGACCGCCGGCAGCAAGCTTGCAATACTATTCATTTTTTTTTCATAACCTAACACTTCCTCTCTTCTGCTACGAGTTGACGTCTACTCCACACCCAAACCTATACCCAATGTCTCTCTATAGATCAATGGGTCATCCTCATATCCTAACACTCATAAGCATCGTTGCTTATGTTTTCAAGAGTCAAGTGAATTTCATAATGAAATGCGTCTCATTCTCAAATACAATCCTTTCAATCATCATACTCTCAAATCTCCTCACATCTTGGTCCTCACTTCTCGTAAACCTCTTTTCTCACATCGAATGGTCTTTTCAATTATAAACGGTTCCTCTCTTTCTTAATAATCTTCTCACTTCGGATAGTCGTCTTACTTCTAATAGTCCTTTTATTTTTGACATTTCTTCTCACTTCTTAACGTTCTTTTTTTACTTATAATAAGTCTTGTCTCCTCTAACGTCTCCTCTCAAGTCTAAACGTTTCTTCTCTTTTAATAGTCTTGTTACTATTAAAATTCCTCCTATATCTCTCCTAACTTAATTATTTCATCCCGAATATCTTAAGTTAATTTGCTGGAAATGCAAATGTCACTCCTTCGACTAAACTTGCACTTTCTAGAAAGTGAATGAACATATAGAAGTATATTCAATCTTCAAGTGTTATGAGTCACCATCATTGATGCGTCTCGCATCATTCTTTCACATGATAAGAACTACCCTCATTCTATCCCACCTTTGTTCCTCATCATTGTTCTACTTACAAAACACCTAACAAACATTTGAATTCTATTCATCATCTTTTGTCTCGATGGGATTCATATGCACATCTATTGTTTGTGCAAATGTTTATATCAATCTTTCTTTCAACCTCTTCGTCAACACGTTCCTCTTTCGCATCCTCATCCTTTCTCTACTTTTCGGGCTCTTTGGAATCATTTTCATTTCACATCCAAGAGCAACATCGTTTCCATCCTCGGTCTTATTTTCTTTTTTTCTTTGAGAGTATATATTTATATATCATATATATATATATATATTATTATATATATATATATATATATATTTATATATATATATATTTATATATATAATATTTGTGACATAATTTTTGCCAAGATATTAAGATGTCATTCGTTCTACTTTTAAAAAAGTCTCTCATAATATTATTGTGTCAATTCATAACGAATCAAATTCTGTTTTATCAAAAATGTCGATCTATTCTTTCTCCGTATACAACATATGTCTTGAGTCTTTTAATTATATCATTTAGATTTTTTTTAATAATGATTGCATGTGTCTAGCTTCTAACTTTCTTTCAAAAGTGTCATACTTTAGAATAATAAAACCTAGAAGTGCATGTCTTAGTTCCCCGCTATTGTTTTGCTATCATGTATATGTGCTACTGTCTACTAACTTTGTTTTGTAGCACAACAATATCTTGATTCCTTGGTTCCTTAAACAAGGGGGAGCATACACCGAAAGGGAGCACTTGCAAACGCTCTACTCATTTAAATTGCATCGAACTTCTTGAACATCGATGGTAATTTATTTGGTCCGTATATCTGTTAGAGTCAATATACAAGGAATGATATTATCATGGAGTCACAATGAGCAAGGGGGAGCTAGGAGATATATGGTTAAATAGCATGGATTTGGTTAAACCGTGATGATAGAAGCCTTCACTGGGATGATGCAAGCTCGCCTTTATAGGAAGATAGGATCGGGGTTTGTCAAATACAATGAAGGGCTCATTCGTACTCCAAATACTTCATCTTTTCCACTTTAAAATCACCCTCAACCTTAAGGTACTCTTCTCATACCTTGAACTTATATACTTGAAGTACCTACCTTCTTTTGAAGCCTTCTTCTCATTTCTCATGACCTCGTCTAAACTATCCAAGGAACACCACATCACCTTCACCTTTATTTTTCTTCACTATCTTCTTCTCATACCTCAAACCTTATAATACTCATGAACCTCTCCTCTTCTCATTCCTCAAACCTATATACTAATAGCACCTCTCCTCTACTCATAGCACCTCTCCTTTATACTCATATCTGGGGCCACCGGGACCGCCATTGCCAGACTATTAGCTTTCAGCTCCTATAAATAGTGGGTCATCTCCAACTGATTTCATAACCCTTTTGCATGATTTTCTTTTAGTTATTTCTCTCTCTAGATCTCACTAAATCTCTCTAAATCTTTGATCATTCAACTTGGTTAATCTTGTTTAAATGTGATCAAATCTTCTATCCTTTCCTCCTTTCCTCAAGTGCAAGAGAAGAACTTCGGTCATCCTCGTTCCCATTTGTAACATTTGTTACATATAGATTGAGTCCATGTCTTCCAATCTTTAGTAGTGTGTAGATCTAAATGATGTATATATTTGGATGGGTTTGTTATGGGTTGGTTAGTATTTTAGGCCTTAAAATACATTGGTGATCTGGTTATGATGGTTCTAGCTAGATTAGGACTCGACATCTAGCTTTGTGTCGAGAAAAAAAATTGAAGCGACGTGGTTTATGTGTTTAGTCATAAAACACATGGTTTGTTATGTTGGGCCATAAAACATAACGGGTTTGGTTGTACCCGAAGAAGAACTCGACATCTAGCTTAGTGTCGGAAAATAATGTAAGCATTGGTATAAGGTTTTCTTCGCCGAAAGGG
This sequence comes from Tanacetum coccineum, assembly GCA_026074375.1. Lineage (NCBI taxonomy): Eukaryota > Viridiplantae > Streptophyta > Magnoliopsida > Asterales > Asteraceae > Tanacetum > Tanacetum coccineum. The sequence goes on from BQNB010024672.1 coordinate 40,286, forward strand.
AGCTTGTTGATTAGTGAAGTAACTCTCGAGTTGGATACTCGAGGAGTAGAGTAGGGCGAAGAGGAGCTTCATGACCGAACCACTATAAATCATCATGTCGGTTTGCATTTTCTTTTACCTTTCTCTTTACTTATGTCTTTACATTTATCGCTTTACTTTTACACTTGCATTGTGCTTATGATTGTGTGCATTGTTGTGTATGTTGTGTTAGTCATGGTTTTGTAGCTCTTTGTAGTAAACATTGTGAGTGTGGATATATTGGTAGAATATGCGCTAGTTATTTTAAATCCATTATCGACACTTCTCATATTACGTTAAACTTGATTGGTGATTTGATACAAATAATCAAGTCCGAAAACCTCTTCTGGAGGCGGTCCCTTTAAATAGGGCGCCTCGGGACCGCCAATAGTGAGTCGTGTAAAAATTGATATAAAAGATTTAAAGTTTTAAAAAGGAAACGTATTCACCCTCCCTTTACGGTTTCTACAAGTATTTTGAGATAACATGCAAAGGTGGTGAATTTTTGAGGTTACATGCATGCATGAAATGCTAAAAATGCAAAATGTACGCGAATCACGTAAAAATCATAAACGTAAATGTACATGACCTATGTAACATTTTTATAATGTCCATAAGACTATGCTTAGTCCAAAGTCGGTGTGCGTCCGAAGACGTTTTTTAGTATACGAGGTATAACTTCTCTGTTTTAGGTGAAACTGACTACATAAATTATGTAAAGTAAAAATAGTGCATGTTAATAGTAAAATATTAACCTGTAAAATTGCCGGTTGTCACAATAAAGTTGGTGAGATTGTAGGTTTAAGTATTAGACATATTTGTTGCGCATATAATACAAGTAGGACAATAATGAGCAAGATGTGCAATTACAACCACTTAACGAAACCACAATTGCAACAACTGAACCTAATGACTACATCACACACAAATAGACCGGAGTATATTCACCCTTGGCAAGAACCACATAGAGGCACAAGAGTGGGGGTGTCAACCCAAGTGGTATTATCAAATACATCCTTCGGCTCTAAACCGGAGTTAAACAGTTGTGCATAAAACACACAGTAGCAAATGCAGTGTTTTCTCGTGCTACTTCTAACGCTACTTTTATACTTTGGAATTTTCATGACGTTCTTACTGACACTTATTTTCTACTCTGCTATAGCTCAGGCTCAGTTTTCTTCAAGTTTACTACTTCAATGGAACTCTCAATGATCACACAGCTAACTCCAGGCTCATACAACAAAACAGGTTATCGATCCATGTATAACAATAAACATATATTCGCAGTGGAATGCCATACAGGCCAACATGAGTCTTAAAGACCTCGATTACTTCAACCCAAAGTTGCAAATTGGGATGGCTTACAAGATTTCCAACTTCATCTGCGAACCCACAACCCCTATCAACAAACTTTAGAAAATAAAACAAGTCTGGCATTTTGGTAAATATACAACCTTCGACAACATACTAGCCACCACCTTTCCACACCACTATTTTCAGTTCACTTCCTACAATTAGCTAGAGTTGAAAATACCGAAGCCTGACAAAAACTCGAAGATGCAGTACCCAATACTCATAGGTAACGTCCTTCTACATGTGTATGTACCACTTGATAGATAGAGTCTGTTACATCTTTTTAAATTTATAATTTCTTTTCATCTATTATAAAGTAACTCTTTTTACTCAGTATAAACTGTTAGTTAAAGCTCAGAATAATCATAAAAAATAGTTTGTTAAACAAAAATCAAGACATCAAAATAACAATATATGGAAACATTCGTTAGAAAATATCTTATTTTATATTATAAAGGAACCACTTGAAGGGTACCATAGAATCAACCTTACATTGACCATCCTAGAGCTCTTCTAAACAAACAGCTTACATCAACATTAAGCACAGACTGAACTTAAGTGCACACACGACAACACATTTATTGAAAACATACTAGAGACCTCAGAACCTAAGCACACACACATGACAATACGCTTATTCATAACAGACTAGACACCTCAGACTAACCAACCCTCTATCCCCTCAGCTTCACAATGAAAGTGTTTTTCTCATGCAATTTATTCTGAACCTCTCTAGCCATTAACAACAAACGAGAAGCCTTTTTCATATCATCGACTTACACGCGCCTCATTATTTCAATACTGTCTATACAACTTCATCAGGCTCTCTGACATTCTGAAGCTTCAGTGATATATCCATCCCTCATACTTTCAGCCTCTCAGTTAACCTGAAAACCTACTAATGATCATGCATTTTCTTCTAATTCTTCAACAAATTCTTTAAGAAAATATCACTATCAGCGGATCCCTAATGTCATGTGAATCAGCAGCACGAGATAGCTGTTGAAGCAATGGTGTCTATGTGCTAGCCATTTTTCTAAATAAAAAGAACTTAGAGAGAAAGAGATGATGTGGCACAGAATGAACATTGCATCCAGTTATATAGGGGATTCAAATAAATCTTGAGCCTGAAAAGCTATAAGCAATATGATTTAATAGCTACAAGTGTCATCCTACCCCGCCATGCAAAAGAAACCACTTATGTAAAACAAAGTGCACTTCATGTTACTTCGCTAGATTTTCTGTCAGAAAAAAAATAAAACAAATGCAACATGTGAAAAAAAATGTTAACAACCTTTGTTAAAAAAAGAAAGGTATGCTACTTCATGTATCTGTATCGTTTAATATAACCACACATCTAATCTCGGTTTTTTTGCATATTACATAGGATGCATACGATCAGTCAGCGGTATCAGCCATTTTGGAGACACCAACTGAAAGCAGAGCATACAAAGAAAAATCAAGATCAAAAATCTCAAGTCAGTAGTCCTCTATAAAAATCAGTTCAAAACAAATAAACTAAAAAAGTTTTTTCCTAATAAAGTTATATTATTTTACAGTGGAAATATTATCGAATTCACCCTATGGGATGAGATGGCCGAACATTTTGAATAAGCCGACCTTGAGAAGATGGGGCAGCCAGTCATCATAACAGTTAGCTCATGTCTTGTTTCTAAATACAGAGGTGATAAAAAGATAATCTAAATAATAGAACAACTATAAATTTTACAATCAAGACGCTAAACATAACGACAACACTCTTGATTCAGAATACCAGTTAGCCGCAACCCCAGCAACATACTACTACTTAAACCCGAACATACCCGAGGCTGAAGAATCACGTACATTGTAAGCAACTGACCCTTCCACTTCCGTACTAACACGACTTTAAACTACAAAATTTCTAATAATAGCTATCGTGCAGGTACAAAGACAAATACTAGAACCCCCCTCCCCCCCCCCCCCCGGCTCATAATCTGCAAATTACATATGAAGACATTAAGCCAAGGAGAATTGGAAATAGATTTCCATTAAAAAACATTTAATGGACATAATCCACAAGCTACAAGGTAATGTTTAAAACATATACCCTTACTTAAATCACTGATTAAATCATCCTAACCTTACACAAAACAGGGATGGTATTACGAGTCATTGTCCCAAATGCAGAACGGTGGCGAATAAACTCAAGAGAAAAACTTCATTTTGCTTAGACCACATCCCACCAGACAAGCCTTATTTCACGAGGGGGGTATCTTCTACCACCACCCTTTGTCAACACAGATAAGGAACTTAGAAAATGTAACACCATATATGTTCACTGAACACAGGTACAAATTCAAAGGGTACATCGCAGATACCTCAGCAACGGCCCCTCTCACTTTCTTCACTCCAGCAGCTGACAAGATCACGGGACACCCATGAAAAGAGCTGGCGGAAAAATTACAAGCATGTCGATCCAAAGAAGAAGCCGCCAGAAGTCTTGGCATCTAAGGGGAAAACCAATATATTTCAAATTTCATTTCAATAGCCTAGCAAACATCACAGATTTCACTCTGGATGATGTTTTCGACATTAACACAAGGATCAAAGCACAAGTAGCAGTGCAGAACAAAGAGACAAAGGTAACACGAAGTTCTTACAGATTTGTTTCTTAAAAAACATACAGCTATGACAGTATTAAACTACGACCTCATCCTCTTAAAAAACAGGGACACCACTGCCAACTGCACTACCTGTGAGAGAGCAAGAACAAGCCGATAAAGGAAAAGAAAAATACACTGTCAAACAAGGAGACAAAGGTAATATCGAATGCTTACACCTCTTTTTATCTTTTTTTTTCAAAAAACATATAGCTCCAACACTAACAAACTGTGTCGTCCTCTTCTTTAAAAACAGGGACACCACCACCGAGCCATACTGCACTGCACGACCAGCGAAGAACCAAGAATAAGCCAAAAAAACAAAAGAAAATTCCACAAAGAGGCCCCTCTTCCAGAAACCATCCACCGACCTAAAGAAATAAAAGGGAGACTGAAAGCTCCATAATCGAGTCGGCAATCCTAATGTAAGTCCTAGACCTAAAAAAGGGTTTCTCCATTGCTTTTTTATTAACGTTGTGACTGCTTGCACCAAACGATAGCTTAGTGTCTCTGCTTGAGTTTGTATGGTGTTTTAAAACAACAAGTTAATATCACTTATTAGTATAATTACATATTAGTTATCCAAAGTCCTTACCACCTAACTTAGAGCCAAATTACGCCATAAAAGCACACACAAAAACTGATTCACAGAGAAAGTTAAGGCTGATACACACACTTGACCTAGACATGAACTTGCCAATGGTCTCCCTGATGAATTCAGCTATTTTATCCCTACAATAAATGCTAAACACTTCCACACACTCCATTCCCAACTTCTCCTACGCTTCCTACATATAAATAAATTGTACTCTTTAGTTTTATTTGATTATCTACCACAAAATGTTAAACTATTTTTTGTCAAACACTTTTTTCCACATATTAATTAATAATGCCACACTTAAACACAAATAGATACACATAGAAACAAACATACACTAAACAAACTATAGTACAAACACCACCACTTATACAGACTGAATGCTGCAACAGGAATATAAGAAATCGAAAAATACAGACACGATAACGCATGATCAAACACATGATCGATCTAGACGCACTTAAAGCACGTTTTTTTTATGTCAGCCGACATAAACGAGTGGTCCTAACAACACCCCACCTCTAAGCTTCTCAATGAAAGGTTTTTCTCGAGAGCCCGCAAATCAAACTCCCATACCCAGAATCCTGCAAACTTCATACAGGATTGGCTGATCTTTTCCTCTGGGCTCTCCTTCATAAACACATCCATCTTTTCTGGCACAAACCTATCCACCAACACGTCCAGCTCATCAACAAAATTCTCCTTTTCTTCGATAACAGCAGTCAGACCAACACACAACGCATTGATTTCCCTTGCTAACCTCACGTCTTCACTGACGGCCCTGCGATAGTAAAGGATGAACATGTCCTCCCACTCTGATGAATTAACGGCTCGACGAAGCTCATCGCACCTAGGTAATGCTGCCATTGACCGTGTTCTTTATGCTTTAAATGCAGAACGCATACACTCACCACCCTTTAAATAGAAAAGACACCATCCCTATTCACCTATACCCTTTGTCCATCATACTCCACCCAAAAAAATCCACATGCTTTCACTGTTGAACATTTATCCCTATCCCCTTTAAATTAGAAACAGTAAAGACCAGAAGCTTTTTAGAAGTTGCTGATGCTTTTGCCTTTGTTACTCAATATCACTACCAGAGACACACAACTTCACACCTTTTACTTCTTTGTATTTTCATCAATTCAATTAAATACCCACCCTCTAAAATTATTGCACTAAGATAATCACTAACAGGAGACAAGTTACCATAAACATAAACATTTATTAAACACGATATCACACAAAACAACGACACAAACACAGACTGAGTCTACAAACATAAATACAAGCTAGACACAAACAAACCATAGCACATTTAGTCGACACTCACAAATAACATTAAACCTTCTGAATAAAACGCTCCTTCTAAACGGCCCTTTCGTCTGCATCCATCTCCATGTTCTGCAGCTTCCTCAGCCTCCTATCATCCTTCCATAATGTCTCATTTAAAAACTCAGCTATCTTAACCGCCGCAATGACACCTTGATCATAGCCTCCAGCTCTGAATAAAAACCTGTTTGTCATCATACGCAACAATCCATCTCCTGATGCAACACACTAGTTCGCACTCGCAAATTCATCGATCCCTTCGCTGCAGACATTGGCCAATACAAAACCATCATATCCACCTACTCCTATCCACCAACCCGCTCCTGTAACATCGTACACTTTGAAAACTGAGTGTCGCGTTGTTTTGGTGTTTATTTTATGTATCAAGTTTTACTATTTATTTTATGCCGACTATACCTAAAAACAACACTCTAACGGGTAGTGTACCCGGTCAAATGGAGTTTCGTGGTAAATAGGGTGTCGATCACTAAGAGCGAGAGCGTTAATATCTAATTTATCAGTATTTTAGTTATCTAATTTATGCAAATCCTAAGCTAATGATAAAGGGGGGGGGTTCAACCTGAGAGGCTAGCACGAGTTTGGGTATCTAAGCTAAGGTTTTGATGACAAGTAAAGCAATAAACACACACAAGAAGATTAGCAAACGATAGAGAAGCGGTCAAATACTAATATAAAGAGAACATATCAACCATGAATAATCCGATAAAACGCAGGTTTGTTTATTAGTGCAATGATAGTCTTATCTCGAAGCGGCATATCATTCTTAAGACTTAGGCGGTACTTCATCCTAAGACCTAGACACAAACAATCCTGTAACAATTAACGTGTCCGCGTAAAGCATCCTTTTGTTGATTATAATCTACCTTAGGTGATTAATAATAGGATCTTATTAAACCCTAGCCTATTAGAACAAATATGGAGAGCCATCCCAGACTCTTAGCCTACGCCCACACAACACCGAAGTTGCAGCGCATTAAATATGTAGGACTAGACCCAGTTGAATGACAGGTCACATACAAGCATGTAAACAAGTATAAAATGGTAAACATAATCAAACAATCAATAATAAATTATGACAATCGAGATAAACAAACCAAACATTAAATCTTCATAAACATAAAGGTATCAGCCGATAGTCATTGTAAAAATACACACGGTTTGATATATGAACGATTAAAATAAAGAAACCTCAATCGAACGCGTATTCGGTTGTGCGAAGATTACAAGAGTTTTCTTATGATCTTGAGGCTCATTTCTGACCTTGTTAGCTCTTCTATACGTCCGAGAATCGACTTGGTGGTTTAGGGATTTTCTTGCACACCTAAAAGTGAGTTTATGGTCTTGTATTTATAGTGTCTGAAAATTGGTCAATATGCCGTATTCAATTCAGTCAATACGACATATTGATGGGGTTTCCCTAGTTAGTAGTTGAATGTTGACCAATTATCATTAATGACCATAAATTGTCATTAATTCTGCGTGTAATCATCATTAAGTGTCATTCAACTTTCCTTATGACCACGATTTTCATTAATTGCAAGATCACTGATTATTGACCCTATTAAATGCATGATCTTTGACTATTTATGTGTGAATTATCGGCACGGATACGCCGTATCTTCTTTACTGGATACGGCGTATTAAGGTAAACCCAGTTGGTTCTTCATTGTTGACCAAAGTATTATATACGGCGTATCGTTGATGCGGATACGGCATATTCTTCAAAGTCAGGCAATGGTCTTTTAGTTCATCAAGTCTTGGATACGGCGTATAAGTCTAGAATAATACGGCGTATTTGCTGTCATTTCAGTAGACTTTCTTGAACTCTTCATTTATGCTCCAAAATGCGTACCTTTTATATAAACTTCACAATGTACTCCATAATTACTGCAACTAATAAATATAAGTAATTAAGTACCAATTCTTGCAATAATTATATAATTATGGGTAATTTTTTACGGGATAAAGATGATGCTTTAAAAATAGACATTATTTTATGGTCTTAAATTTCTCCCCACTTAAATCCTACTTGTCCTCAAGTAGACTTTTAGAAAGATTTATGAAAATGTATCCCAATCGAGGTCAAGGATATTTCCTTTAAGAACTTTTTCTGTTTCTTATACACTGTCAGAACCAAGCACGCTCACGAAATATGGAATGAAAACACTCAGATCCACTCAACCTAATCTAGGGTTGTTATATGTTGTTAACATTTAAGTAGTAGCTCAATTGGCTCGTTCGTTATTTGCTTTCGTATCATGGCTTGGCCAATGATACAAATCTCGCTCTCTCTAAAGCTAAAGAGTAACAAAGTCAGATGGTAAGATTGGGTATTATTATTTGGTCGGGTTTTTATCATTCTTTTTGGATGAAAAATGTTATAGGGTGTGGAATCACTAGCTACGTTGTTACGGGCTGGCGGGAGGTGCTCGTGCTGTCGCGGCGTTGCGTTGGCTGGGGTAAAGGCTTAGTGGCCACATAGAATCGCCGGAATAGCTCAAGGGATTTTGGGCTTGCGGCTTAATCGGTATATGTTGTGTTATGCTTTGACTCAGCTACGTGTGCAGGCTTTTTGAATGTATTGTTGGGAGCTGAGCGCGGGTGCTGGGCTTCTGACTTTCACCAAAGGTACGCGCACGCGACAACCAATGCTGAGGACATACATACATGGCCGCTAACGACCGGAATAGACATCACACTTGTACACATCTCAATTCGGAGTAGAGTAGATCCTAAGGCGCGAGTTATCAGGAAAGTGAAGTAAAAAACTGGTTGTTAAATAAAATAAATACAAACTTATAATATATTAAGCCAACAAATATGGTTCGATTGCTAGTATCTTTCCCACCGAGTCCATGACAAGAGAACTCAGAACTTATAAACAAACGTCTCGATCATAGATGACAATGACAACCTAAGTTGGCATTCCCATAACGGTCAACTTCCCTTACATCCCGAACTTTACATACTTTTACAAAATAAGTGGTGATATCGGCCACTTTTTACAATACTTTACATCGTTGATTTTTGTAACGTATCAACGAATAATCGATCTTTTCCAATAATCTTTTTGGTATAAGCTCAATGAACCGACTATCTTTCTTTTCAACATTTTTTTTGCACAATACATCATAAACCTCGTTGTAATTTCACCGTCTTCACTATCATCATTTGTCCGGTAAATTTTTCCTTTTGAACTTAACTTCTTCGAACATAATTCATAATCGCGAAAGTAGCAAAAATACACGAGTTACAAACATCCCCATTGCATTGTGGAATTTTCTCGACCATTACAAAGATAGAGAAAATTTTACTTTGACGCAGGAACTACAAAACTTTACACGAAAGCAACTAGCAACATTGATTAAAATAGGCTTTAATCTACACGGTAGGCTAAGGTGTAAAGGTGAAACGAAACAATTTTTTAATTGGTGTGGGAAAAGAAAGGAATGGCTCAGTAGGTTATTCTAGGGGTATCATACTCTAAAAATGAGAGTAAGCAAAAGGGTTATACGAGGGTTAACTAACCAGTGTAGTTAGTTAAAATTACGACATGTAGGCTTTTTGGTTTAATCCTAAAATTTACCAGTTAAGCATGTTACTCCATCTAAATCCATAGTACTCATCATTGAGGTCTCAAGTGATATACTAGGCCAAGTTCTAAAGTCCACTACATCACCGGCACACTTATATTTTTGTGGAATTTTAGTAAGCAATTGGAAACGGATAGGCTTAATTCTCACAAATAGACATTAAGGGTTAAGGTTATAGTGCGCTAGGTAGATACAACTATTGGAGTTTTCCCAAAAAGTATGCCTATTTTTTTAAAATTCGGTCTATTTTTAAGCAATTTTAAGCATGTAGCATTTTAATTGGTGAAATAAGGACAAGTACGTCTAATTCTCATCCCTCCCACTTAAATTTATACAACGTACCTCGGTTAATAGATAAAACAAGTTAAATAATATGGAAAAGAATTATAACGAGGAAAACCCCTGATAGAATGAGCTCCGTTGATTTCTTCATTTTATGAGCGATTGAGCAAAGAGTTGTTGACGAGGCTCCAATGCCCATGAGAGTTTCAACGACGAGACATTTTCAGATTATACAAAAAGTTTGCATTTCATTTTGCAGCAAGGTCCTAGCATGAAAGTTCTTAGAAAGACGTTCGTGCAATTTTCTACTTTCTGCTGTCCTCCCCTATCACATCTGTACAGGTTATAATACCCGTATCCCAAACCCTAGGATACGCCGTATGTAAACCTGTTAAAACAATTTAAATGCTGGAAATTAAATACTGGAATTTAAATATTTGAAATTAAAAATTACTGATAACTCCAGACACACACAGCCGTATCCATAAGGGGTCGATACGCCGTATGTAATTCTGGGAAGACAGACTCATCACAATTTACAAAGCAATTTTAAATGCGACAAACAATTTAAAAACAACCGGGTTATCTCCCGGGAAGCACTTTTGTTTCATCTGGTCGTTAAGTTCGACCTTTCCTCCTCTTCACACACATTTACCATTAATTTTGCGGTGCTTGCATTTTCCATAAACCAATAATCCTGCGATGCTGAACTTACTGCTAGTCTTGATTCTATCACACATAACGTATCATCATATGTATTAAAAGGATAAAGGCAGTCAGTTTCATAAGTCAAATCAGAAATACAGTACAAGTACACAAAATATGATAAAAATCAAGAGATAAAGGGTGAGAGATCAAGGGTTGGCTGGTCTCTGTATCAAGTCTTGCGGAGTTGCTAGTGTCTTTTGTCCTACGGTAGTGCGTCTTTGATATGACAAGCGCCAACTACCAACAAGGGTGCTATCAAATGCCTGATAAGTACGGCCACTGGCGTCCATGAGCTGTGTCATGCAGCTGATCATCCAGGTGGAGACTCTAGTCTGCTCGGTAATAGAGCTCTCAACAACTCCTCGCAAGCCTACAACACTCTAACGCAACTCACGCATCTCCTCCTCGATCATCCCGATTCCATGTGAATAGTGCGGGGCTAAGGTGCCTGTGCGGGTGCTGGATCAGCCTGAGTACCCTAGTCATCAGCAGGAGCATCCTCCAGCGTCCTTCTTAGTGTCACACCCCGACAATTTGGAGGAAACTCGTGAATGCAACATAATTAACAATCAAAAACACAAGATACAAGATAGGGAGAAAACTACAATTTGCAGGAGGTAGCGATTTTATCAACATCTTTTTCAAAAGGGTTATCAATGCGTTTAGCATTAAGGTTTTTGTTTTTCCTAAAAACCCATGTCCAAGCACCAGGATCAGACTTAAACGAAGAAACACCAGTCATAACAAACACAAAGGAAGGATGAACAAAACAGAAAAAGATGATATCAAAAATTTGTTTTTGGTTGAAAAAGAGAAGGCTTGAAGGAAAAGAAAGAACAAAGGAAAAAAACCCTAAAATAAGATCATATCCCTATGGTCCTAAGGTAAGAGATCGTCTAACACGCTCGTTTAGAAATCAATCAGCGTGTGATGATCTTAATAAACAGGGGTTATAACAATCACCGCTCAAAGGATGTAGTAGATACAATCGATTTAGGGTTCATGATGATTGAAGGTTGGCGGCTGAATTAGGGTTTTGATATAGGACCATCTTCATCAACTGGTAGGCATTTAACTTAAGAAGAAGCAACAAAGGAAGCATTGGCACTTAAAATTAGCCAGAGGTTTGCTTTGTTAGAGGGAGTGAGGTCAGTTCTTGAGACTATGGCTTACAATGACAAATATGAAAGGTGCTCAATAGATTGAGAAGGCCAAACGGAACTAATGGAAACATTTACGAAAGAAGAGAAAAAGCAATAATTAAAGTCAAAGGTTAGGCGTTAAAAGAGAAAAGACGATCCCGAGCATTTATAATTTCCTTCAGACTTGCGTGCAAGGTAAACAAAATGCATTGTGCCGACACTGGGTCAGAGTATAAATATCATTGCCTTACTGGATTTATGGAGAAGTTAGGGAATAAGAAGAGATAAAAAAAGTTTAACAAGGGTGACCACAATAATTAAATCATACCCAGACAGAACTATGAATACTTACTAATTTTCCTTTGTTAAGTGAGGGTGCCACCAACATCTAAATGCTAAAGTTTCCTGATCTTGGATTATACCAATCGACCGAGATTGCTATGCCTAACCCCCAGAGCATCAATGCCGGACTTGTACGATAGATGGGTAGTTGGATGATTACGTTCAGTGAAGCAACTGAGAGGATATAGTAAATGCCAGTCGTATATTGGACAGGGTATGCTGGAGTATTCGAGCACATGGCTGGGATGTATGATATTCCAGTACATGGAGCCTATAACCCACCTGGATATGCTCAGCCGCAGTATGATCAGTATTATCAGCAGTACCCATTTCAGCCACCACAGTACCCACCGCAACGCAGCAGCAGCAGCAATAGCCAGGAGATGATGATGAGTAGTGTCGAGATGACACGAGTTGGTTATATGACCGCATGTTTTAGGTCACGTATGTTTAAAAAACAATTTCTCTGAAACATTATTATTATTATTATTATTATGGTCTGTAAAATGCCTCTATTGGCATTCAAAACAATATTTCTTGTACTTATCTTAAAACTTATTTAATATTAATTAGGATTATTTTATATGATCATATAGTATAGTATTTGTTATTATCACAGGAAAAAAAGAAAAGAGAAAGGCGCGCGACGAAATGGCTCGAAGCAAAGATTTAGGAAAAATCCATCATGTAGTGAGAAGTATTATTTCACTTTCCCATTTTATCTTTCTTTATAAATATTTACGCATTAGGGACAATGCTCATATTAAGTATGGGGGGGAGATAAAATAGAAAAGTAAAATAAAGTAAAAAATGAAAATTTTGAAAAATAACATTTTTATGATCACATACAAGAAATCTGACTCTGGATTGATAACATTACCCTACCACCCAAAAAGAAAATTTGTGAGGATTAGATCTTAAGAATTCGGGTATCCATCTCTGATACCTAAGATGATTTTATCTTTAGCTTTCTCGAGTTAAGGTTCGAATGCAATTGCAAGTGTCCTCAATCGCTACGATTACGGCTGTGTATATGTAGTTTTTGTCCCTTTTCTGGAGCATTGGTATCGATTTAAAATTATATGAGTGTGCCGGTGATTTATTAATTCTAGAACTTGTGCTGTAAATCTTTATGAAACCACAGTAGGAACACGTTCCCGTGTATATATAACATTTTACTGATTAAGAGTATGATAAAAATATAAATATAAGTAACCAATAATTTTGTTCAAAAAGCTTTTTAATTAGATTATCTGAAATTTTATCCGTACGAATTAAAGAGCGTAAATGCTGGTATCGCTATTATAATGAAATGCAAAGGTTGCAAACTTCTAAGTTTGTTTGAAGTAGCGTGTTTATCCAAGTATGAGGGAAAGCAAGTTTCCCCTAAGTAAAAATACCAAAAAAAAAGAAAAAAAGAAAAAAAAATGATGAAGTGAAGGAATAATTGATTACATTTACGATAAGGTAGATTATGATTCTATTATAAACCTTTTTCAATAAATATAAAAATAATATCACAAAATAAATTACCTCTTTTGATGTTTATATATGGTGATTACGCCAAGATGGAAGCGTTTAGTTTCTATACAAGCCTATTGGTAATTTGAACATTCCATACTGCCGCGTATTAGTGACTTCCTTTACAATCCATTTCTACTAAACTGAGCTGAGTTGTGAAAATAATCGCAATCATAAAAATTCATGAGTTGGCTTTTCATGTATAAGCTATGCTTGTGAACATTAATCTATTTAAAAAAACAAAAATGCTTTCACTTTAGATTGCTTAGGGTCAAGCAATAGATAAGTATGGGGGGATATGATAACGCTCCAAATATACATAAAATATCCTTCGAAAATATGTGAAATATATATGTTAACGCATGAAATATTGCAAGTTTTGGTTGTTTGTTGGTACAATAATTGTTTCAGGACCAAGAATGACGAAAAGGACAAAAGTGAGTCGAAGGAATCACGTAAAAGCACTAACTGGCCGTTAAGGAAGAAACTAATAATTGAAATAAAGGAAGTAATTAATGAAAAGACCAAAAGTGGTACACACTTCACCAAGTGTGGAGTACTATCATGCGGGTTAAATGCAAATGTTAATTGACACCACCAAGTGCGGCGCACAATTTTACAAGTGCGGCGCACTTTTCCAGCAGTAACTGCAAAGTCATAATGATTGCAATTATTGGGCAACCCTTGGATTGCTCCTTTCCCACAACTGAATCCCTCTCCTAGCCTATAATTAAGGCACAAATTCAGAGGTTCTAGGCATCCCAAATCACTCTCTTATCATAAGAGAGGAAGAAATATCTTAGAAAGAAAGTTAGGAGGAACTTGGAATTTTGTGAGCTTGTTTTCTTTGGTTAACCCAATTCCCATGTGTTGAAATCCATATTAGAAGGTTGAATTCAAGCTATGAGGGCTATGACAGAGTTTATCTGTAGTTTGGAGTAAAAATTTCGGGTTGGTTAAAATCATTGTTTCGAAGGGAAACTCATGAAAATCAATACAATTTGGCTTTTAGAATCAGTATAAACTGTTAAAATACAAATTAATGTCCTAAAAACGTATTAATTTTTATCAACCTCACAAGGACTTTTGATAATAACAAAACGTAAAAATGTTTACAATAAAAATAAACGTTTATAAATTATTAATCATAAAATTCTATTTCTAAGATTAATCACTTAAGGTATGAATAAACAAATCATTAAACATGATTAGTGATCAAGAAAATATTTTTTCTTAAACCTTACATTTCTACAAAAGTGTATTTATAAAAATATAAAAACAAAATATGTATTCATAAATTTTTTTTATTAAAACATTAAATTTGAAATCAGATTTTCCCTCCAAAATAGAAGGTTCTAAAACAGATAACACATTCCCAACAAAAAGACAAAAAGATGAACGTACTCTACGGTGACCCCCTTATAGGCCTGGCGGCCCCCTTATATATTAGGTACCGCTAGGACCGCCGCCAGCATAACGGCTCTTTTTTGTCTTCTATAAATACTAGGCCACCCCATCTGATAAACAGAACCTCTTGCTACGAATTTTCTCAGATCTACTTTTCTCTCTTCTTTCTTTCTTTCTAAAACATATATCTTGATCACTAACATACCTTGATCTTGTTTCAAGTGATTAATTCTTTCTTCATCCCTTCTTCTTCTAATCAAGTGCAAGAGAAGAACAATCATATTCTTCAACATACGAATTGTTATCAAGTAATCTCTCTCTTCCTCCTCAAGATCACAAATCTTCATTATATTTACTTTGTGTTATTGTGTAAATTGGATTGTGTGTAGATCTAATAGTGTAAATTGTGTATTGGTGTGATTTGGATTGTGTGCCAATCAAAGGGTATATATCTTGTGAGTGTATAAAGACTTAGTGAAGTCTTAGATTAGTTCTAGCTAAGATTAGGACTCGACATCTAGCTTAGTGTCGGAAAAGAAAGTAAGCAACGTGTAAACGGTTTTCTCCGCCTAAAGGGAGCTTGTTGACATAGTAAAATCTTGAGTGGAGTACTCGGGGAGTGGAGTAGGAACGAAGAGGTGCTTCGTAGCCGAACCACTATAAATTTTGGTGTCTTGGTTTGATTGTTTCTTTCTTTATCTCTCTATATTGTTATTGTTTACTTAGTTCATTACATTATATAGTTTAATTGTGATTCATATTGTTGATTGATTGATATACAACTTGAATCAAACAATTTTCAAAGCAAAGTTTTAAAACGGATAATTAACCGGTAAACTATTCAACCCCCTTCTAGTTTCCTACAATTGGTATCAGGAGCTAAGGTCACTCACGATTTTTAAAATATATTGTATTTTAAAGCTTGGATCGATCTATGGATTCCGACAAATATCTAGAAGGGCAATCTATGCAAAGACCACTACTTTTTGAAAGTGATAGTTTTATTTATTGGAAAAATAGATTCGAGACATATGTTAAATCAAAAGATCTAGATCTTTGGAATTTTATTACTGATCGTGCCGGATTCACACCGTAAATATATATAATATATAATAAAATATAAAATATATAAAGAAGTGTAAAAACCAACAATCAATGATACCGAGAAATAGTATAGAGCTTTCCCGGGTCGTAAATCCCCAACGAGGCTGGAATGGTAAATCGATACGATCGAAGATTTGAGTTTGAAGGAAGGAATGAGTTTGGGAAGTTGAAAAAGTCAAATTAGATAATAACGGACTAAAACGTTTAAGAAAAACCTAGAAATTACGAAATTAAACTAGAAAACGAAGGCCCGAATCCCAAACAAAAGGGGGAAAACCTAAAATCTTTAAAAATAAGCCTACGAAGAAATTTTTGCTTCTAAACTACTCTATGGACCAAATAACGAAGAATGAAAAAGACTAGACCGAAAACGGAGTTCGTTTGACCCAAAAACGAGTCAAAACAAAATCCCGCACCCGGACCCGTTCTTTAAAAGATGAAAAGTTATAAAAATGACCCTACGAAAACTTTTATATTTTTCCTATAAACTAGATGATAAAAGAAAATTTTCTAAAAAAGCAAAATATTTTTTTTGATAATTTTTATATTTATTATGAATTAAATAAACTTTTAACTAAATTAAATTATAAAAAATACTAAATGTTTACGAAAAATTCTGAAAAATTTACAAAAAATACTAGACACTGAAATAGTCCTACGAAAAATAAGAGACACAAATAAGCTATGGAAATAAGCCCGTGAGTCTTTAACGAAAAAGACCCAAGGGCGCAGCGGTATAAGTGTGTACGAAAGGGAGGGGATGTATCGAGGGGTTTTTGAGGTGCAAGGTAAAAAGGGTGAAGTTAAACCCGTGAGTGGGTTTTTGGGGAAGACAAAAATGGCGGGAA